>CACKRE030003322.1:21832-37482 GCA_902602495.3 Ectocarpus sp. CCAP 1310/34
CAGTACAGCTCTCGATACTGGAATATACTGTACTGGCAGCACGGCTCTCGGTACTGTACTGTACTGGACGCTTTAGTACAGCTTTCAATACTGGAATAAAAATACTGCAATCTCCAGTACAGCTCTCGATACTGGAATATACTGTACTGGCAGCACGGCTCTCGGTACTGTACTGTACTGGACGTTTTAGTACGCAGTTAAATACTGGAATAAAAATACTGTACTGTACTAAACCTGCCCGTGGAATTTTGCATACCCCCTTTCTATCTCCCGCCCGCAAAACACGAACTACGAGGAAGTTCGGCTGGCGGGTTTTTTCGCCGCCCATTCCTCTCGGACCTTCCGGCAGATTTTCTGCCCCTTTCGCTGATGCTGCTTGTCAGCCAAAAACTGCAAGCCCACCCCTGCAGCGGTGCACTCTGCACACACCCGAGCTTTTTTCCCTCCCGTCCGGACATCAGCAAGAATGATCGCATTCTTAGATGTGTCGCTCCCCGCATCCGTGAACTGCGTCGCTCCTCCGGGGTGAAGACCCGGACATTCCGTCGCCACCCTGCCCGACCTCGCGAACGTCCAGTGGATCCAACAAATCCGAGCCATCGCAGGATAACACATCGCTCTGTTTCTCGATCTCCCCCTCTTCATCATTCTGTACGCCAACAACACCAGATGCCAGCTCACCCTCTGCCTCCGAGCCACCGCGGGATAACACACCATTTTGTTCCTCGGTCTCCATCCAATCGTCACCCTCTCCTACAACACTAGATGACTTACGCGGGACACCGAGCTCGCCCTCTATCATTCCATCTGCGCTGAACTCCCCTCTCTCGCTTTCGGGGGAGGCAGGTCGGTCATCCCTAGTGGATTTCTGGAAGTTGTCGGGTCGAGGTTCTCCCCGCTCGCGAGGCTCCCCTATGTCGGCGTGCTTGGAGCCACCCCATGGGGGGCAAACGCCCCCTTCGCCCCCAGTTACGGCAACATNGAACTCCCCTCTCTCGCTTTCGGGGGAGGCAGGTCGGTCATCCCTAGTGGATTTCTGGAAGTTGTCGGGTCGAGGTTCTTCCCGCTCGCGAGGCTCCCCTATGTCGGCGTGCTTGGAGCCACCCCATGGGGGGCAAACGCCCCCTTCGCCCCCAGTTACGGCAACATGGTTTTCCCTTAAAGTGCATCCCCACCGACGCCAAAAGCTGAAGAGGTCTCGACAGATTCGTTTGGCGCCTCGTGCTTCCAAGCTCTTTGGGCTCTACCGATCCTAGAAATTGCTGAATTGCACCTAGTCGCCAGCCAACCATTTTCTCGACGCCACCGTGTCTTAGCCAACAACCGGCCGGTTCTATACGGTTCAACCCTCTCTGGACTTCGACTACCGTCAACGGTCGGTTATCCGTTGTAGATGCGTCCATCATGTGGGTCTGGACAAAGAATGCGAACGCGCGCGACGCGGCGGGTAAGCACAAGCAGTGTGGCCGGGAAAAGCAAGCCCGCCATACATACATATACATACTGCTGTAAATATATTGCAATAAATTATCAAGCTGGCACCACCAAACCTNGCTTCCAAGCTCTTTGGGCTCTACCGATCCTAGAAATTGCTGAATTGCACCTAGTCGCCAGCCAACCATTTTCTCGACGCCACCGTGTCTTAGCCAACAACCGGCCGGTTCTATACGGTTCAACCCTCTCTGGACTTCGACTACCGTCAACGGTCGGTTATCCGTTGTACATGCGTCGATCATGTGGGTCTGGACAAAGAATGCGAACGCGCGCGACGCGGCGGGTAAGCACAAGCAGTGTGGCCTGGAAAAGCAAGCCCGCCATACATATACATACTGCTGTAAATATATTGCAATAAATTATCAAGCTGGCACCACCAAACCTCCGCTTTTCACGCCTCGGTATCGTTTATTGCTCCTGTAACATCACTAGGTCGAAACGCGGGCGATGAGCCGTCCTGGACCCCACGCAGGTGGTGTCCTGCCTTATCTGTCCCGACGGTAATCACGCCGGGAAATTTCCAGTCTAAATCCCTATTAATAGGCATATTTACTGCTGTAAATTCCGCTTAAATGGAAAACGCTGTTTCTCCGTCGTTTATGATCAGACTCCGGTTTTGGGACATTCATACGAAAGCTATGGGTCAGTCCATTTGTTACGATGTCTTTTTTTTGGCTTTTTTTAGGCTGTCTTTTTTTCGAAAATGACAACTGGCCAAATAGCCCCGTGTTAAAACGTCTTTTCTTGCTAAAATATGACAACGAACCTTATTCGACAGCCTATTACACAGGGCCATCTTTTGGAAGCGTAAAAAAAAAATGCACAGTACTTGCACTGTCTAAAAACGCCTATATGTGCATAGAAACGCACACTTTTGGGAGCCAGTACACCGAAACCGAAATTTTGAAGGTTTGGCAACCGAACGCACCAAAACTCTTCGGAGGGCGTTGCATGTTCACAGACTACCTATATCAGTCGCCTTTTGCACGGCGCCTCGTGTGTACAGCTTTTCCGATCGGCTTGACCGCACCTCAGCACCCCATTTGGCGGAAATCATGTCCTCATTTCCAGAGGGTGAGGAAACACCGACGCCGACACGTTCCTAAACTTCTGCGGGCACTGCACGACCGTCACACATATGGAGCACACCCTCAGCGTGCGAGTACGTGAGTTCATCCACTACACGCCTTATTCGCGCCGGGGCGGTGTGCTGGAGAATCGTATATCCGGCAATTCCGCCGCTTCAAAGCTGCTGATTCTGTGGTCGGCGACGACAAGTCTTTCGGTCGTGCATTGTACGATGTGACACTTCATACATCTCATCTCATGCGTATTTCCTCTGGGTCTCACCGGTTGTTGTTCTGGGCACGTCGCTGCCCTCCTGCTTGCGGGCCGCCGTAACAAGTGCGGTCTAACCAGGTTTTGTCATGTTAACAGTGGGGTTTCCAGACCAGTCTATTCCCTTTACACTGCCCCGATTGCGAACCGCAACATCGATTGGCGGTTCCCCCTTAACTGATAAGTTCTTAAGTGCGGGCGCTATCTGTGTAGACTACAGCAGTATGCATAGCTGTAGGACTGTTGTACAGGTACACGCACCACATGTTTTTTTTTTTCATTTTTTGGCTTTCAACAGCAGTTGGAGTTGTACTGTAGATTTGAGTCCATAGTCTAGGCTGTTTCCCGCTCATTTTGAAATCTACAATGTTATGTTGTCCTTCGTGTAGGTGAAACGCGTTGAAGGGGAGGGGGATACATAGGATAGTAGGTTAGGAATGATACTGATTTACAGCAATGTACTGCTACCTGCCTGTCCAATGAGGTCGACTTCCAACTTGAACCGGAAATAAAATGCGCGGGATACCGAGGTACCCAAAGTATGCGACCGTTGCTACTTTGCCAAGTGTTTTTCCTCGCGTTCCAACCAATGCTACGTATCACCTTGATGATGAAACGTTTCTAATGATTTTGTCTATCATCATCACAGCCGGATGTTTCCAGCGTGATCACCCCCTGTTTTCTCTAGCGCTCCATCCCACCCAATGCCAGGCGTCTAACGTCATTCCTGGCCCGGCTCGTTGTGGCCTAGACTATTTGCTTCTCTCACGGAGAGAGCGGCAGCACACCTTCTTGTACCCGACTCAAACTGAGGAGCGCTGGATTGAATTAAAAAGAAATGGCAACACGAACCCATATCCTTACGACCTTGAGATTTTTATATCTCGCTTGGCTCAGGTATCTGTGCCTTCGCACGGATTCGAATCAAAACGAAAATGTATCTTGGACTCGTATCATCTGTGAAGCTTGTTAAACAAACCGAAGGATAGATGATGCTGCATGCCTCCGGCACAGAGCTCAGATAGTGCAAGGCAAAAAGCACCCGACTACGAGCCCTCTGATCTACAAGTCCACAGCAATTCAGAAACGAAGTATTTGGTTTGGCCGAGGCAACCCTTGATTTTCTTGTAGACGCCAAGGCTGAAGAAGGTGGAAACTGTTCCAAGCCCAACTGCGTGAGGCGGAGATTCGCCGCCCACTGCTGAAGTAGTAGTCGTAGGGTCCACTTTCAATGTACGCATACAGCAGTTGTCGTCACAGCACACAGGTACCAACGCTTCACCGGACTCTCAACGTCATCGACATGATACATGCCATACCGCCCGGACTGTGAGAGTCTAGACCACACGACACACCACAACATCATGGGAGGACCCGATTGCCTTGTGACCTCGCCTTGCAGAAGACTCTCCGTTTCGAAAAATACTTGAAAGAAGGCAATCAAAAGTCAACATTCGACGCTCTTCGACAGCAAAAAGACGCTCAACGCACGCGTGACACCGCGCGGAGTATGTAAATGTCATTTCGTATCGTGACCAGAATCCCTGATGGTCACTCGTTCCACCAGCCAGCAGTCTTTGTGGCTGCCATCTCTGACACGGCCTAACCTAAAGTCCATTTCCGCCCAGTTCACCACCGTTCTCGTCTCATCGGCGATCACACGTATCTGCACGCAATCGTCAAACGGGGCAGGCGCGAATTAAGCGATTCGAAATACGAGATCGTCAGCAGCGGCCGGGTTGGGTGAAGGTCAGTAGGCAGGATACAATGGGAAACAGGCTCCATGAAGGCAAGAAAAAAGCAGCGGAAACACAGCAAATCAACCAGGGTGGCGTGATCCACGGGAGTTGATAGAATTGCGATGGCAGAAGGGTGTTCCCGTGTGCATGAGGCAAGGAAGAGATGGGCGCGGCACAGGGACGAGAGACCATACTACGGTGGTTTTCTGTGCGGTTAAGAGAGAAAATGATCAAGCATACCGCGATCAAGTGGTCTGGCGTGGTAGTTAAGTCACAGCTGTCCGGACGCATCAACAACATACAGCACAACGGCACACTCAAAGCAAGAACATGATCGCGTCGTGAAATACACATAGCACAGCGCCACATACATCGCAGAAGGCTATCTCGGCTCAGAAAGAGATAATGTTCAGAACCTGGCCCCGGCGAACAGGTTGCTCAGATACTGGGTTTCCCCACGAAGACTGAAAGAAACCACCCTTGTACGAAACAAGAGGTTCTTAAGTGGGTGGCGCGAAATTGTGCCACTCTTGCCAATACCCGTGTCCCGTTTTCCTTAAAACTCTTCTACCACTCATCTTGCCAATATCCCTCACCGGGAAGGTGACGCGATGATCGTCATCGGAAAAAATTGGCTCTCCCGCCATGTTGAACGATTCCATCCCCGCAAGGAACGGAAAATTCAGCCTCATCACGGCCACGTACGAGTCCTTATCTAGGTACCTGTGTGCCGTCCATTTTGAACAGCACGCGTAAAGTAACAGGACACCGTTGGCCCCCGTGATTACAAGGTTTAACGTTTCGTAGGTCAGGTACGGTAGTGAGATATTTCAAGAAGCTCAAGCATATCAACATCGTGCCTTCCAACCGACCTGAAATTCCAAGAGCGAGGAAAAATGTTGTGGTGTAGTGCAGTCGCCTCGAGAACTGAGCCGTGGCTTTCAAATTCAAGTCCAAGCCCATCGAGGTCAAAAGATGTCCCAGCTGCTAGTTTTGAAGGGCAGCGACTGCCGAAGGAGTACCGCAAACGACAATCTCATGAAGCCATACACAACCAATGGATTACAGGGACCACACATTGGATTCGAGTAACCCGCTAGACAGGTAATTGACTAGAACACTGCCCCCCAGGGCTATTTTTCCTTCGGGAACGTAGATGAGGCCAGTCACTACGTGGAGGACAGGATGTGAGAACCCGCCAGACAGTTCGACCACAAACACTGCCTCCCAGCGTATTTTATCCCTCGTTGTGACAAAGTCTTCGATGGGGCCGATCTTCAGGCGGACGGAGTCAAGCCCCACCTTGGTTGTAACTCGTCTTCGTCCGTCCAGTCGCGGCGATAGTCGATCGGTCCTCGGCTGACCTCCTGGTCCAGCGCACTGAACAGGAACGCCTGTCAAGTACTACATTACTTGAAATTAGAATGAAAGGAGAGCGTCAGGCTCACCCTCGGACACGCGGAGAACACCACGGCCTTTGTGCTTCTCTCGTGCCTCCAGTGCTACCACCATCAGAAAAAGGAAGGATATTTTCGCAAGCCTTGGGGGTGTTGGTGTTGTGGGATAGGGTGCACTTGAGGTTTGGCCGTCTTGCTCGTTCAAAAATAAGTTGTCGCCGTTTTAATCAAATAAGCGAGGTTAATGTGTGAAACAGGACAAATTCATCTACACCCTTGCATAAAGGTCTAGGGAATAGCATACGACAAGCTGTATATTTAGTGCTTTCCTATCTTCCGTAGAGTGTCTCACCACTACAACCCGCTGTACAACAAGCCTCCAAGCCGGCATGGTGCATATCCATGGAGGCGCAACGACAACACAGAGCCACCCTTCAAACGAGCAAAGTTGCACGGCTACTGCGACACAACTCAAGCGCTGTGCAAGGTCCACACGACAACGTCACCAAGCACGAGATTGCGCCGTTGATCAGAGCAACCGTAGATGAGAGTACGAGCAACCGTAGATGACAATAGAGTCGGCATTCTTTGCGGGACTTGCCTTCCGCCATCCCGCGCCCTCCTTAGGGAAATCGATATTCTGAAGAGAGGTCAGCACGTGTTCCAGCACGGTATGTGGAGGAAGAAGCGCAGACGGCCGCTTGAGGAGACGTACGCCCTCTCTTCTTCGCAAACTTTCTCGTTGATTTACCTGGTTGCGCGAGGGACATGGCCCGGGCAAACGGCCAACACAGAGCGCAACAAGGGAAGCAGTTCGCCGAAGAGATTTGGAGCACGCCGTATGCATCAACCAGGGTGTAATTGCGCATGCAAAGCACACGTTTCGTCAGCTGCGAATTGCTTGCCGAGATTCAGCCGGAAGAATGGGCGAAGCAAAGGGAACGCAGCCAGTTGGAGCTTTGTTTGTACACGGCAGGTCAACAATACTAGATGGACGGTGGCGGTGAGTACAGACCGTATGTGTGCGCTTCGGTGGACAGCCACACGCGGAAGTGGACACCAAAGAGAGACATCTTCACGATGCGGGCCTTTGTTGCGGTCTGCAGCGGCGTCATGCCTACCTCTCCCATAAACTCGGACATCAAATCTGACCCGTCCTGATCCCCCTCCGAATCACCGTCGGCCTCGCCACCGTTCGATCTTGAAGAAGCCTGAGTTATCCGCAATGCATGGAGGATGCACGGGTGAGCGCTCTTGAGTCCAAACAGAAACGTCTAGCAAACGCATTTACATAGTTCGGGACTGATTTAGCTGACTGGTTACGTCTACGTCCTGTCAGGAAGGCAGACAATACATGCACCTCGAACCGCATCAAGCGACCGCGGTAGTATGTATGGTGCCGATCATTTGTACCTTATTTATCACAAAAAACCACACCCTCCACAACCCACACAAAGAAAACACTCCCGGAGCGAGGGTCTGCTATCGTAAGGTAGAAAATGCCACACAGAGGGTACAAGCTTGACCTTCTCGATGAAAGAGTCAACTGGATGCGGCGGAATTGCTGCCAAGAGAGCCGAAGAGGGACACAATGGCAGACCATGTGCCGGGTGCTGTGAAAATAAACCAATCAAGCTCGAAGCATAGTATCAGCAAGTGGGTGCTCGTGGTCCAAGCCTCATCAAGCGTGCTCCAAACGCCACATGGTAGTGGGAGCAGCTCCACCGAAACGGCATGAAAGCTTGGCCTTCTCATCATGAAACTATGGCATCATCGCTATTTACCAACGGCGCATGGGTCCCTCCATATGGGGGAGGAGAAACCTTACGTGTCCCCGGGGGGGAACGTCTCGACCAAATCCCCGGGGTTTCGACATGTTTTCGCGCGCTATTTTCAGCGTGCGCACATGCGCGCACGGGATCCTACGCAGAGCTAGTGCAAATTCTGGAACACCCCCAGGTTACGCGTCAATCTTGGTCACGATGGGGGGAGGATATAGTATCACCATGCTAAAGCCAACACAATGAAGAGTATTTGTGGCTTTTAGAATGCGGCACGAAAGCCTAAACAATGAATATTACATTGGTTAACTACGGACACACTAATTCCTACACAATAGACTGCTGCAAGTGAGCCGCGCAATGTGGCTATCCTGCGTTGCAATCTTGGCCCGGGGGGAGGGTTCCATCATTTCCATACGGAGGGCCGCTTGAATGGCGGGCAGAGGACGATGCGTGGGCTGCAGCATGCGTGCCAACTGACGGTGTGCAGCACTGCTCTCCGAGGTGAACACCACATGGAGATCGACGTGAGAGGGGGCACGCAACTCACTCGGGTTTATCCGAATTGGAATCATGTCTATCGATACAGCTAGAGTTTCGACTGCTGTTTTCGGTATTGGGGAGTTTCGGGAAATCATTTCGTTTTGGTTAGACAAAATGGTCAGACAAAATTGCCCAAGACAAAAATTGGCAAAACAAAAGATCCGAAAAGAGCCTCAGATTTTTTTCGGCATGACGTGGCAACAGCCCCCCCGCTGATTGGCCGAAAGACTCGCGTGCGCCGTTCCCCACGCCGCTTCTTCCCTTTTGTGGACACGAAAGAAAATATATATCTTTGCTTGGTTGGTTGCTGCGATCATCCAAGGTGCCAGGAGCATCTAGCGGGGGTGTTGTAACCGCAGAGAAGTACCCTGTGTAAAGGCTTTTCTTGCAAGCAGACTCTCAGTCGCTTCTTCCAATCAAGCTAGAGAAGGAGAGGTGGCGGTTCATCCAGAAGCAGCTAGCTGTTCGCAACAGCAGTAGCAGCAGCAGCAGCAGCAGCAATAGAAGCAGCAGCTTCAACCGAGAACAATCACCAGCGATTTTGTAGGCAGCATTGCAAACCGCAACAGCTGTCTAAAGGGGGTAGCGCCAATAGCGAGTAATGCAAGTCAACTTTTGGGCCACCTCCCCAACAGTTCGAGTGGTCTACAGCTCATGGTCTGGGTGTTCTCCTGAACTGTCTGTAGACAAGAAAGTTGCTGTATTTTGAGGCTGGTGATACGCACACTTGTCTCATCCCACCCTTCCTTGTCGGTTCCCTCCACAGCGATCACCTCATACATACACGTATATATGCTGTAGACGCACACACCGCCCGCATCGGAGGAGGAGTAGTAGGCCTGTCTGTCCAGTGGTGTAGTGACAGGAGGCTCGGACGAGTCTGTACCCTGCGATGCTATCTTCTTGTGGGTTACTACTCTGCTTTGTTGCTGATAAAAGAAAGCCAACAAACGCTTGTCGCTGAACGTCGGACGGATCAGGACGCACACGGCGGCCGAGCGTAAGGTCGTGGACTGGATCAACGAGCTGCGTTCTGACGGCATATCCGCCCGTGTTTCGACGAAGATGATCAAGAACAAGACCGTCGAACTCAATCCGAACTTCTTCGGGGAGAGCCCGGCGCCATCCGATCTCCAGGGCTCCCCCTCAAGTACAAGAACAGGCACAACCAGTGGTGCAGAAGGTTTCTCAGGGTCTACCGCTTCTCTGTGCGAGCTGTCACCCGGCAAGACCAGAAACTTCCTTCTGGCTGGCCTTTGGTCGCCATGCAGGCGATCAAGGAATGGAGGAGGCTGAAGTACGACGTGCCTTCCGCGCTCGAACTTGCGGACGGAGTCGAGTGCCTGGGGGTTGTGGCAGGGGCGGGAGGCAGCGCGAGCGGCAGCGGGGGTCGGAGTGGCGCTGGTGTTCTTTCGGGGCCGCGTCTCAAGTTCGCCTTGGCGCAGATCGGCAACATGGACGAAACCCCTACGTGGTTCGAGAGCCCGGGGAAGGACACTGTGAACGTGAGCATTAGTTTTGCCCAAGGTTTTGCTTGTACTGCGTTAGATGTAGCAATCCTGTCCTTTCCTCAGTGAACGCTTCTTTTGGGCCACCCTTTTTATTGTGAGGAACTATCTCTGTAGGTAGTTTGCGTCTTGTCTTTCGTTTCCTGTTCTCTGATTTTGGTCATGTTTTTTGGCAACCATTGCTGCCACTTTCCGAATCTCGGCAACAAAAGTCGTTTCCACGCACCCCACGTTGATGTCGGTTTTCGCTGTTTTAGGAAATCCCGCAGGCCACGGGCGAGAAGGAGGTTGCCGTCAAAACCGGCGGCAAGGAGAAGATGCGCATCACTTCGGTCCTGACGGTGTTCGCCGACGGCAGCAAGCTGCCGCCCCTCCTCATCTTCAAGGGCCAGCCCACTCCGAAGGGAAAGTCCCTCGCCGCCAACAGCATCGAGCGCGAGTTCAAGAACTACAAGGACCGGAAGAGCTGCGCGTACCCGCGAGGTATGGCCTACGCCGTGGACCCCAAGGGATGGCACTCAAAGCGGGTGTTCGACGACGTGTGGGTGCCGCAGGTGTGGAACCGGCGCCCGGGGCGGCAGGGCCGCCTGGGCGGCTACCGTCAGCCTGACACGCTTCTGGCGTGGGACGACTACACCGTCCACAAGACAGACGCGCCTACCAAGGCGATGGAGGAGTCCAACACGACGCTGTTCCCCATCCCGGGAGGCCTGACTCCAAAGCTCCAGCCGTGCGCTGGCCTGGTCAACAAGATTTTCAAGGCAAACATGTCCAGGCTCTACGACGACCACATGGCTTCCAAGGACGTCACGCGCAACGACCGCGGCTACCCGGAGCCCCCTTCGCGAGGTTTAGTCGTACAGTGGGTCAAGAAGGCGAGGGATGCCTTGACCGCGGGTGAAATCCACTCGAGCTGGAGGAAGGCTGGCCTGCTGCTGCCCTTCGACGGGTCGGAAGNCTGGCCTGGTCAACAAGATTTTCAAGGCAAACATGTCCAGGCTCTACGACGACCACATGGCTTCCAAGGACGTCACGCGCAACGACCGCGGCTACCCGGAGCCCCCTTCGCGAGGTTTAGTCGTACAGTGGGTCAAGAAGGCGAGGGATGCCTTGACCGCGGGTGAAATCCACTCGAGCTGGAGGAAGGCTGGCCTGCTGCTGCCCTTCGACGGGTCGGAAGACGAGGCCTGGACCAACAAGGAGCTCGGCGCCAACGCCAAGGGGAAGCCCATCGGCGCGCCATCGGACGCTGCGGACAAGGCTGACTCGTCGTCCGGAGGCGAGAACTTGCTGGAGGTGTTGGACATCGACGATGATGACGACACGGGCGTGGTGGTGGTGGACGTGAGCGACGACGAGGGCGAGGAGCTGTGAGGCATCGGCAGCGATGCCGGCGTTGAGAAATGGCTTGTGGTGTCCTTCTCATGTTTCCTCGGGTTTTTTCCTGGCGTGCCTTTCGGTTCCTTCCGTCGTCTTTGAGCGGGTGTGAAGAAACTGTCGGCTGTTTTCTTCGCCGCGTGGAGTGCAACGTTGTTGTGTCTCGTATTCAGTGTAGATTTGCGGCTTGTGGTCGTTGATTCTTGTTCGTGGTGTCTTTGCGTAGCTCTCTTTTGGTCGTACTCAAAGCAAGGCAAGCAGCAGCGAACGCTTTTGTGAGGGGGGCAGGAAGGATGGCGCAGTCTGTGGCCATCGTCAATCTTCGTATCGGTCGAGGTACCTTCGATTTATATTTTTTTTCTTGCTCGATTCAAGGCCGTATTTTGTTTCAAACTTTTGTTGGCGATTAGGGGGTTGAGTTATCGCCGAGGTCATGTGCTCAGGAGTTTCGTCACCTCGGTTAAGCCCCTTTGTCTTTGTTTTTCCACGCCCCTTTAGGTATGTCCCTACACTGCACGTGTACGCGCAGGCAAGGCTATCACGCCTCCGCAATACCACACCCTTTCAAGTGTGCGGCAGCAGCGGTTCATATCTACAAGAAGTGCATCACACCCCCTCATTCATCACACCCCAAAGCACATGCTGTGGCTGTTCGGACGTGCTATCACACCACCTCTTTTATCACACCCCCTTAGGGGCCCTGCGAGCTGCACTTTATCACCCGGGGTACACCAAGATAGCACACCCCCCAAAGGATACCACACCCGGTGATAGTATATTCAAACTCCAAAATGTTATCACCGGGGTGTGTTAACTTGTGTCATATACGGTAGTGGACATGCTGCACATCTAAACAAACAGTATTTTCTCAACGCGAATTGCAGTGTTGTATCGTATGGATACATCGTAGAAGTATTTGTATTGAATACCCTTCTCAAGAAAACAATGCTCCAAATACTGGACGGCCTCCTCCGGTCTGCCGGCTGACATGCATGGGCACAGCAATAGTAGTTTGCGCATAGCAGGGTCGTGTCGCAAGCACTGCTGTCGGTCTGCTGTGGTGTTGACTACAGTCGAGGGACCTTTATAGTGCCGGTTGAATAGTGCCAGGTGCCCGGTTTAGTGCCGGTAAAATCTCCGGACACAGGCGGAGCCCTCAATAGTGCCGGTTCATCCCCCCGCGCGCGCATACACAGCACACACACTGTGAAACAACACACACAGACAACCAGGCAGAGGACAGACTATAGACAGAGGAGTATGGTACAGGTTCCGCTGCAGACCAGAACAGCTCTACGCAGGGGCGTACCATGCCATGTGCGGAAGGTGAACTACAGTTGTGCGCTCAACAGGATAAGGCGCCGCAGGCCCCACACGGCCACCCTTGCAAGGGAGGATGTGGCGGGCGGCTCCACGGCAATTGCGGCAGCATGTTTGGCGACAACGAACAGCACCGCATCTGCAGTGCGTGCGTCGTCAAGGACGGCAAGCGCAAGGCGCCAGCAGCTGACACCGGCGGAAGGGGGCAATCTAAACGCCCGAAGGTCACGAATGGGGGGAGTAAGAAGTCTCAGCCTTCTCGTAAGGGGCCTCGTGCGCGGCCGGATCTGGACGCCAAGCTTGAGATGCTGAAGCTCATGGATGCCAAGGTCACTCATGAGCAGATAGCGGACCGCTTCGCGCGCTCGGTATGGCAGGTCCGGGATGTGAAGAAAAACCGGCAGAACTGGCAGAAGTACGAGGCCGAGGCTGCTGCAGGAGGCGGAGGAAGCAAGAAAAGCCTGCGTAAAGGCGATGAAGCGGCGCTCTATCTAGCAAAAGCGAAGATGGCGATGATAGTAGCGCATTCCGCTACGCGGGTGCGCCAGGCGGACATGAGAGAATTTGTCGCGACGTAGCGAGGATGCGGGTACAGCTGTAGCAGTGGTTGTTTTCTTGCGGTGCGCTGCCTGTTTTTTTTTTGTATTGTTTTTTGTTGCAACATCGAAGGGGGTGCGATAGGCAGACACAAGAGAATTTGTCGCGACGCAGCAAGGGCGGGGGTTACAGCTGTAGTTGTGTGCTTTTTTTGTTTTTTCTTTGGTGCGCTTATAAATTGTTTTGTTTCTTGATTTTCATTTTTCAACATCGAAGGAGGACAACAAAGGGTGAAATTTAGCTTTGTACGAACGAGAGCTTTTCAAGCAGTTTGTGCCGGTCACAGCCTACTCGGGTGCATGATGTGTGTTTCCCTTTCGCCGTCGACTAGTCATGGTGAGGCACTGCTGTAGCCCGCAATGCAAAGATCTTATTTTACAAAACTTTTGTGGGCTCGAAAGGGTGAAACCGCACGTGTCGCGGGAAAGAAAGTCTGCCCGGGCCTAGACTAGAACTATGATGACTTGGCCCCGCAAGCGTGAGCGCTACACCATAAATCGCACACGTTCTCATTAGTGCCAGACCGGCACTAATGAGGGATTGTATAGCCCTCAATAGTGCCGTTTTGGCATTATTCGCAATAGTGCCGGGTGCCCGGTTTAGTGCCGGTGAANATAGGCAGACACAAGAGAATTTGTCGCGACGCAGCAAGGGCGGGAGTTACAGCTGTGGTTGTGTGCTTTTTTTGTTTTTTCTTTGGTGCGCTTATAAATTGTTTTGTTTCTTGATTTTCATTTTTCAACATCGAAGGAGGGCAACAAAGGGTGAAATTTAGCTTTGTACGAACGAGAGCTTTTCAAGCAGTTTGTGCCGGTCACAGCCTACTCGGGTGCATGATGTGTGTTTCCCTTTCGCCGTCGACTAGTCATGGTGAGGCACTGCTGTAGCCCGCAATGCAAAGATCTTATTTTACAAAACTTTTGTGGGCTCGAAAGGGTGAAACCGCACGTGTCGCGGGAAAGAAAGTCTGCCCGGGCCTAGACTAGAACTACACAGCAGTGTCGACCCATTTCGTACTACAGCAGTACTGACTTGGCCCCGCAAGCGTTAGCGCTACACCATAAATCGCACACGTTCTCATTAGTGCCAGACCGGCACTAATGAGGGATTGTATAGCCCTCAATAGTGCCGTTTTGGCATTATTCGCAATAGTGCCGGGTGCCCGGTTTAGTGCCGGTGAAATCCCTCGACACATACCGGCACTATAAAGGTCCCTCGACTGTACATGTACGTAGTCCAGCCGTTCATAGAGGCAGCACAGCAGCAGCGCTCATGTATCTACGTACCTCGTACCGTCAGCAGGCATTTTCTGAAAAGCAGAGACACGTTTCTAAGCGATGTTTGTTGGTTTTTGCAGTGGGCATGGCGACCGCATAGTGGTTACATTAGGTAACAGCAGGTTTGATTGCGAACACAGTGAAGCTCGCACCTTCAACCCGCAGGTCCTTTCGTGATGCCAGCATGCTCTCGATGCCTGTGCCAATGCGGTGTGCGAGACTAGGAAGCCAGCCGCTCCCTGGAGGCTTGAGAGGACACACAACCACAGAAAGCAACGCTTCCGCCCCCGCCCACCCCGCCGACCCCCAAGCAGCGCTACACGGCGGTCCTTGTCCATGGGGGTGCTTCTTATCGTCATCTGTAATGGTGCGTGTCGTGCGGCACAATGGTATGTAACAATAACAACAAGTCTTTATTGCTAATGTTGTATAGCATTTGTGCGGCACGTGAACATCTGGTGCGCTGACTCTTTTGCCCGGGGGTGGGTGTTAAGCTTCATTTCGCGGAACCCCTGGACACCGCGGCCTCACCAGGCGTTGCTGGGGGCCCCGTATGGCTGCTTTCTTCGTTTTTTCCGACCAAAAAACTCCCCATCTGCGCGCCCCCAAAACACGCTTAGCCATAGGGTTTGACAGAAACCTTGCAATAGCTCCCGCTGTAGTGCTGATCCGAATTTTTACCAGGGTGTTTTCGGCACCTAACACCCCAATAAGCACACCCTCCGAGTATCGTGCGATTCGAGCAACTCTACGAGGTAGTAACTTTGGCGTGAAGCTCCGTGCGGGGGTGTGGTATCTTCCGTTGTCGGGTGCACCGCTCCATCTTGGTCCGCTGGAGAGAACGTCCTGAACGCCGTCCGTGGGCCAGAAGCTGGATCTCTTGGCTGCAGGTGGGTGGGAGACATGGAGGCAGTACTAGGGGAGTAGGTGTCAGAGTGATTTCAACGCCAGGGGCTTCCAGGGTCGTGGATTTGTGCTGTTCGGTGGCGTCCGCACCCTTCATGTGTCCGCGCGCAACAGCACCCTGACACCCTCGCTGCTGCTGTTGTATGGGTCGCAACTTTGGGCCGGGCACCCCGAGTGCTGATATGTGACAAGCACGAGAGTTATTCCTATCCAACATGCTCACAGCAGAACTTTGTGCGCCAACAACGCCGATCAAAGTAGCATGAATTTTTTGAATTTGAATTATTTTCAACGGTCGTTGGTACGCTGCTGGCACCTGTGTAGCCGTACAGCAGTAGCACATAGAGCAATTGCGACGCACGCCCCAGTCTAC
>CACKRE030003322.1:40142-51764 GCA_902602495.3 Ectocarpus sp. CCAP 1310/34
TCCCGCAAGGCGTCCACCGCCTCAGGCGAAGTACAGTACCGATCAAACCGCCGGCGTTTGTGGTGCGTGACAGGTTCAGGAGCGGCGCTCCAGGTCCGGCTGTGGCGCGGCGTCTGCTTTGCCTTCCGCGCTACGCGTTCCCTGCTCCGCGCCCACTCGTGCTTCTTGTACAGCTCCAGCAGACAACCCGAACGTTTACATAGAGCGAACAAGTTTGGGCCCGCGGCTCCCGACTGAAAGCCGGGAAACCTGTCTGCTAACCCAGCCTCGTCTACAAAGCTCCGAAGCAATTCTCCTGTCCTAGCCCTAGTCTGCCTGAAGTCTTCTCCGCATTCCAGGCATGCGCTACATCGGCGGCTGCTGCTGCTCTGCATGATTTGTAGGCAGAGAGACCTGTCGAAATTTGGAAGATACACAATCAAGGGCGCGGCCACGTGCGCCATGGATGTTTGGCAAGCTATCCACTACATGATCATCCCATGAACCATGGTCAGCAAGCTGCAAAGCTGTGAGGCACTCAACGTCTGCTGCGTATCAGCGACCGTACCTGTCCTGTTTTCGAGGTTCCGCCGCGTTTTGTAGACAACCCTCGGCAAGGATGATTACGCATCCTGTAGTGCTGATCCGAATTTTTACCAGGGTGTCTTCGATACCTAACCCACCAAGAAGTACAGCCTCCGAGTATCCCGCGATTTGATCAACTCTACGAGGTAGTAACTTGGAGCCGAAGGTGCCCTTCCCAACGCGGCGCAACTAAGTTGAACAATGTCACTCAACACGTTTCCGCAGCTCTTTTCTCTCATTCAAGGGATGAAATGGAACAATGAACCACTCACGGGTGTAGGATGCAATGTTTCTGGGGTTCCTGCAAAGTTTCGTGTCGGTCTCTGCTCTGAGCGTGAAGAACGGTGTGGTTGAGTGAGCCCAGTTGTGCCGGCCGTCGCCGCGGGGCTCCGGCCGGTGGCGTCAACAACGAGGGTACCCTATATTGATTTTTGGCCGGACTTTTCTGCGTTTTGGGCCCCCAGCAACGCCCGTGCCTGCCGCGGCAGATCGCCGAACCGCACCATTGACTTTTGAAACCACAGACCAGCACGGTGCCCGCACTCATCGCCTCGTCTGCACACAAGATAGAGGCAGAGCGTACGCGCTGCCGTTTGAGTGGGAGAAGGGACCACATATCTACGGTAAGGGTTTTTTCCCCTACTACACCCGCTGTTTTGTCTGATCATGTTGCAAATTCTTGGAGGCACTTCAAAACGCGCGCGTTCACACTTACCCTACGGGTCCTTAGACGGTATTTGCTTCTCAGCCGCACCACGCGGTGTGTTCGCAGAGAGTTTCCTCTGTTCCTCCTCGGATTTTCCGTTGGACAAGATTTTTGTGTGCGCAAGTAATGGTGGTCTTCTGATACAAGGCGTGCGGCTCTTTTTCTTTCGCGGTGAGATAGCGCGCCTCTTTGGAATGATATGCATAGACTGACTGTAATATAGCAGCAGCACAATGCAGTTGAACGCCTGTACTACTGTAGTTGCCAACGCACGAAACCTTCGGCTATGAGGTTGTCCATATCACCACCGGCAAACAATCCATGTGCACCACCGGCTAGTGTGTAGCCCGTAGCAGCCGTCCCATCACCAGCGTCGCGATATGCATCGCGTCGTTATACGTAGCATATTGCCCTCAAGCGGTAGGATAGGTTAAAGGACGTTTTCGCAGAAAGGTATGGTCCGTGCACAACAATTTGTCCTATTCAGTTTTGGGTAAAAAAAAAAAGGATTGGAAGGTGACACAACGTTGGTCGTGACGGCCTCATCGAGTTACGTCGATATCCGAGGAGTTTTTTGAATTTGGTGAAAATGCAACATTTTCGGAGAAAATGTTCCACGGTGCCCCCTTATGTACCCCCCGTACCCTCTCATGACATCACGGGACCCCCTCAACACCACTACCCACTGCTGTACAAATGTTACAGAGACCACCTACACGCCATTAAATCTCTGCAAACAAACATCTCTACTGCAGCTGCTGCTGACGGGTGTTTGCTGTGTCTACACCACACGGGAACAAGTACGAACTTATCCGGAAAAAATACACATGCAACACTCTGCGTGAAGGGTCAGAAAAATACTGGCCAAATACAGCCAACTCCACGGAAGGGCCAGAAAAACAACGAACAACAATAATCTGCTGCCGTCGCGCACGCTCCAGAAACATCCCCATAGTGTTGGCCAAGCCCACGACTTGGCGCCCCAAAGCTGCTTTTCGGCGGCGGGATTGCTGGCTTCGTGAGAGAGAAAACACGGCGGGTTTTGTTTTTCTCGCCGCGTTTGCTGCCGAGCGAGCTGCGGATACCACAGCACGCCCTGCGAACCTCAGTATCGACTGACCCCCACCACTGCTGTGTATCCTGCTGGGTTCCTCATCGCACCAGTCTTCGTCGTTTGCCGCAGCCCCTTCCTCATCTTCATCCATAGAAGAAGCGCTGCCGCCACAAGTGTTGCTGTCGTCGGGTGCGTCCCCAACGGAAGGCACATCGACGGCAGACGCCGGAGGATCATGTTGCTGTGCCGGGGCCTTCGAAACTATCCGCCCATCCGACCCACGGCCGAGCTTCCTCTTCTTCGCTCGTGGCATGGGCCTGTGTGTGTCCGCGTGTGGGAGTTTGTGGCTGTGTGTGCACAGCGGCTGCTGGCGATTTTTTCTCCCATGACGGGCCAACAACAATGGCGATATCTCGTGAAATTTCGTTTTTCTTGGAAAAATAGAAAATAACCCATCTGGGGATTGACCCGAGGAATCGATTGCCGCTGTTTATTTTTAAATCGTACGGTCAGTTTTGTAGTTAGAAACGATACAACTTGGCCTCCAAAATCCAGTTTTTCGTCAATATCTTCGTCAAAAATTAGTATTAAAAAAAAAAAAAACATCTCGGGAATTCCGAGATACGCTCAAATCCGTTGAGATATTTGATATCGGCTAAAAACACGACCCAGCGAAACGATACAAAATTTCACCGTTTTCGAAGATAAAAAGTCAAGGAATAAAAAAAATCGGAAAATCTCTCCGTAGAGAGATGCGCCTGGAAACAGGGCGTTTGCCGGTACTTTCGGATGTCCGAACGACCACCTGTGTGCAGAGAAAAAGTGCACCCGGGCGCTGGAAAAAAATTGGACAAATTGTTGAGCACGGACCATAATACCTTCAGCAAGGACGGTTTCGTTCCCGTGCATCGTGATATGATAAGATGGAGAAATGCTTCGTGGGTGTCCCACTCGTAGTGTTTCGTGTGTGGGGAATGTCGGCTCTTGTCTATCCTCATTGTTTCTCGCGAAGAGGCGTGCAAAATACCGTATATAACACAAGATAACGCACCCCCTGGACCGACTTCAAAGCTCGATTACTCCACGAAGAGGATGCAAAAATGAAACGGAACGTTTTCGGAGAGCTCTCGACAAGACGGCTTCGACGCCGCCGTTTCCGGCGCTGTGACTCTTTCTGCTATTGATAAATCGAGCTTCGAAAATCGGCCCAAGGGGTGTGTTGTCTCGTGTCGTATACTTGTATGGTAGACAAGGCGGCTGGCGATATCACAGCCCTTGTGCGAGACTGTCGGTGAGCACGAGAACCCCCCCCTCCAGCAGATCCAGCCAAAGCAGAGCGCCCTTCGAGGGGTACGCAGGGCGCCCAGCGGGGTACGTGTGTGGTGCCTTCTCCCCGAAATCACCGTTTTTGCACTTGCACGTGTTGCTCTCCATGCACACCCCTCACCAAGTTGGCCTGTTCTCCTGTTACATGCAGCTTTACAAACATGACGCACGGTTTGGTGACACCTCGATGCGTATCTACTGTCAAGGACGACAGTGGTGGTGTTGTCCCGAAGAATTGCGGCTAAAAGGTAGAATGCCAATGATTTTTTTTTTTCTGTCGAAGGAGCTCGCTAAGCGCGCCATGTGTTTCGGCTTGCGTGCGCCCTCCCCCGCCCTTCTTGCCTTACCGCAACAGGACTCAGCGTTCCTGAACAGCACACCACGGGGTCCTGACCGCGTGGCCCCTGGGTACGCGCCAGTAACCGCCGAACAAGGATGTCACAGGCAGAAGACACCGCAGAATACCCGTGGGATGAGCCAGAGCCTGCGCAAGAGACGTTCAACGCTTTCGGGTCAGACGATGACTCTGACGACGAGATGCCACGCACGCCCGCCTCCCGCAGACCCAGAGTCGGCGGTAGTCAGGGGAGCTGTGCTCGTGGGGGCAAACGAAAGGCTGGCAGCGAGGCACCTCCGGGGGCTGGGTCGACAGCGGCGGCTGTCGGCGAAGGAAGTGCTGGGAACGGCGGCGGCAGCAGTAGCAGCCGTGACGATAGCTTGCGAGTTTCGGCCAGGGAGGCTGAGGACGGGGGGACGGAGGGCGAGAGAGAGGCGGGAAGAGAAGGAGACGATCGGGAGAAGAGAGAGAGAGAGAGAGACAACGATGACAGCACCAGCACCACGACCGCCGGGACATCGGCTCTCCCCGCTGGCGACACGGACCTTGAGGACGATAACAGAGCAGCGGTGAGAAAAGACACGGACACAGACGGTAGTGGCACCGAAGAGGAACGACCAACGCCAGCACCAGCAAGGAAGGAGAAGTTGGGAGGGAGCCGGACCAGCGGGGTGGCAGAGAAGGGAGGGGGAAGCAGCAGCAGCAGCAGCAAGCATGCACAGGCAGAAACGGCCGCGGATAGCCCCGGAGACGAAGCGCCACCGATGACTCCGTGCCCGCTGCGGGCACTGTGCCGCGAAGAGTTCCCGACGATCGACGTGGAGGCTCACGTCCAGAGGTGCCTAGATGAAGACGATGACGTTCAGGTAGTCGATCCCCCCGGCACCGGCGCGGCAGCACAAGGGACGGGGAGCGGCGCGAGAGGGGCTGGTCCGCCGCACGGGGCCGCTGGCAGCGGCGGCGGCTCCAGCGAAGGGCAGGGCGCCGCTGGAAGTGGCAGCGATGCCGGCGAAGATAAGTGCCTCGTGTGTGGCAAGCCGTTTCCGGTGGGGTTGCTGCAGAGCCACGTGAACCTCTGTTTGGACAACCAGATCAAGGTGGAAGAGGAGAGGGAGAAGAAGGAGATTCGGGCTAAGAGGTGCGATTGTCGGGCTTGAGTGCCGATTGAAAATTCGGGGGTGCTCCTTTCCAGATCGCTATGCATACGTACTACGTCCTTCTCTGCATTCTTTGAGAGCCTTGCCCACGGCAGGGGTGTAAAGCTCTCGCGTGGTATCTCCATTTGATGCCTGCGGTTGCAGACCTCAGTCGTGTAGCGTTCCGTGGGGTGTTATTGTATACTCCGATGATGTCACTCACAGGACGACAATACGTAGTGATACCTTGATGGCCTGTTGCAATGGTTGCGACTCCTACAACCGCGGTCGCTTGTTCCTTGTCGGGTGGCTCTTCGAGTCTCACGATGTCGTACACGTGTTGATCAGCACTGTCGCGTTCGCACGAGTCCGCTTTTGTTTCCCTCTAGATGCGTGCGCGTCATCACTGCACCATACGCAGCAGCCTCGCAAGTGAGTTCGGCGACAGAAAGTTGTTGTTTTCTGGACGCTGGAGTCACGTGCGCAACCCAGCACCCCTCCTCGTTCACCGGCCTCCTTTCGCCGCAAACCCCGTCCCCAGGCAAAGAAAGTCCGTCCTCGTTTCTCGCCGGTACGTTCCCACGGGGACGCGTGCTCGACGACCCCTCGTCAAGAGCGAGGACACCAAGGCCGACATCAAACTCGAACCTTCGGACGCCGCCGCCGCCCCCGCCCCCGCCCCCGCCGGAGGCGATGCTGCCGTCGACAACGGCGCTCCGCCCGAGTGTAGTCCCTGTAAACCTTCAGACGGCGTCGAGCGGAAAAGAAGCAGGAGCGGCTCGGGGGCAGGAAGGGGCGGGGGCGCGGCGGGGAAGAGGAAAAAGGGGTCGNCTCGCCGGTACGTTCCCACGGGGACGCGTGCTCGACGACCCCTCGTCAAGAGCGAGGACACCAAGGCCGACATCAAACTCGAACCTTCGGACGCCGCCGCCGCCCCCGCCCCCGCCCCCGCCGGAGGCGATGCTGCCGTCGACAACGGCGCTCCGCCCGAGTGTAGTCCCTGTAAACCTTCAGACGGCGTCGAGCGGAAAAGAAGCAGGAGCGGCTCGGGGGCAGGAAGGGGCGGGGGCGCGGCGGGTAAGAGGAAAAAGGGGTCGGGGAGCGATCGACCGAGGGCGCAGCAGCAGAAAGAGAAGGTTCAGGGCAAGCCCGAGGGGAAGGGGAAGGGTCGGCTTTTGCCTCCCGGCGCCAGCGGGTAAGGGGTGTGTTGTTCTCGTTCGTGGTGGTCGGTGTTGGTTGGCCTCTTGGCGAACGACACAAGGTCTCAACGGACCCTAGGTTGCCGGGGAGTTTTTCCACATTTTCAAGTATCATGACATCATTGCGCTACGGCTTGGAAGAGGACGATGGGGGTGCTGGAATGAAGTCTGGACGGTCCTACTACGCAGACAGCGGCAATCTTTGTACATGTCTTGACCCGTCCTGTCATTTGACCTGATGACGGGGTGCGATCGAGAACGGGCGGGGTTGTGAAGGACATGCCATGGAGGCTTACGGATCTGGCTGCCTAGTGGCGTGCGCTCTTGCTATGCATACATCCCATGAGTTGGCTCCTCGCATTGCTAAAGCTATGCCGCAAGTTTCTTTGGTTCTGGCACACGGCAGCGGTGCTCCTTGTGTAGCAGGCGTTGCTTACGATCCGCGTTGGCTTCTGGCCGGGCAGGCGGGGATTCAAGTGCCCCAAGAGGTCGAGAGGGTGCGGCGCGATCAACACGGAGTCAAGTCAGAGGTGCTGCAAGTGCAACGTTCGCCTGTGGACGTTGGTCAAGCCCAACGGGTAAGAGCGTAATCGAATCGTCCCGCGCGGTCCTGTCATCCGATGAATGTAGCACCCCCCCCCCCCCCCCCCCCCCCCCCCCCCCCCCCCCCCCCCCCCCCCCCCCCCCCCCCCCCCCNAAAGCCCGGTGTGGTGCTTCGCTACTCTGCGACAAGTTCACCTGTATGCCAGCACTAGAGACGGTCAGGCTCCGCACGAAATATGCTGCATGTGCTGTTGACAAGTACTCGCACAACCATACTGGCCGGTTGCAACGCAGCCAATTGAACAGTTCCGAGGAGGGGTTGGAGCCCGCAGCGTGAGTCAGGTCCAGCGGAGCTTTTCGGAACCGATGTTTGAAAGCGCTGAAGGAGAGGCCACTACCGATTTTCCTGCTCGCGCTTCGCGGTCCCGAAATGATGAGGTTCTGCCGCAAATTTGGGATGACGGCAGTTCGCCCTTGGGGCCTTTTCCTTGTGCACAGTTGTGACATGAAAGATCACACCCGCTGGACCGATTTTCGAAGCTCGATTACTTCACAGCACAGAGGTTGATGATCCCAAGAATTGCGGCGTTGGAACCGTCTCGTGGAAACAAGTAGCTTGTTATCGTTTGATCTGTACATCTTCGTCGTTGAGTAGCTGGCCTTTGAAAATCCGTCCACGGGGTATCTCATATCACCTACGGAGTGCTTCATCAGACTTTAATTGAGAGCAGTATGCAGCAGGCTTTCTTCCCCACTGACTTTCCAACACATTCCCGTTCGACTGTGCTATTGTCTGGAACGGATAGTCTTTCTTGTGTTTATGTTTGTGTCGCGATTGGAGTCTCTCGAGCTCGCAAAAGGGGCTTTGCGATGGAGAGACTGACGCGTTCAAGCGGGCGAAGACTGGCGAACGAAAGGTCTGAAGGCGACCACAGACTCATTTACCGACGAAACCGCCTTGCTTGGAGAGTCTCAGAGTTCAGACACATTTGTTACTTAAGTCTATTTTTCCAACCCCCCCCTCCCCTGCCCCCCCCCACGTACCTGTTAGCGGCACGGGGCCCCCGGTGAGGTTTCGGGTAGACGACCTCGTCCGGTGGTGGGAGCTCCCCTACATGGCGGTCCCAGGGAAGGACGAGAGGAAGAAGCAGGTCGGGTACGTGTACTCCCTCGAGGACCACAATGATGACGGGCGCGACATGGAAGCCTTCTGCACGTACAGGTACCAGCCCGGCTACCTCAGCGCTGCCATCAACCTCAAGGATCTGGAGCTAGTGCCAACTCCGCCACGGGGAGAAAGGGCCGGGAGCAGAAGCGCGAGCAGCGGCGCTGGCGGTGAGTCCGGCGGGGGCGGTGGGGGCGGCGGTAGCAGCGATAGCGTCGGCAGCGGCAGCGTCGGCAGCGGCGGAGGGGGCAGTGGCGGTGGCGGTAACAGCAGCACCGGCAGCGGTAGCGGGGGCGGCAGCAGCGTTTCGTCGCTGTCCGCCGGCGGCTCCCGTCCGTCCGTAACGGTTCAGTCCTGGGGACGCGGCAAGTGCGAGCACGTCGAGGCCGGGAACGAGGTCAACTACAAGAACGGCAAGTGTCACTACTGCCACGAGGCCGGGAAGGGCGGCAGTGGTAGTGACCCCATGGAGGAGGAGAAGCGCGTGGAGGACAAGAGCGTCAAGTGCGAGACCCCCGGATGCGATAGCGGCCAGTACGCGCTCGGCGTGTGCTGCGCCTGCTTCGACCGGTGAGCCGCCGTTTGAGCCCGGCGTTTTTTTTACGGCGGTCGGGTGAAACCGGTAGCCTTCGCTTTGCTTTTCGATCAAGTGAACACGTTGGAGAAATACCAGGCAATCGGGGAAATTAGCGTTTAGGATAGGGCCTGCTTGTACCCCCTCCCTGATGCATTTCTCCAGAAACTTTATTTGTCGCGAAGACGGTCCGGCGAAACAGCTTTTCTTTTGCGTCGTGCTCGGAGTGCCGGGGGGCCAGTGTAGCGCTTGAGCTTGTACGTAGGCTGGCGATTTCACCAGCGCTGCGGCACTTTCAATCGGCACTATTGGAGAACCCCCACTATTGAAATGGTCGTTTGGTCGGCGAAACCGGCGACAATCACCGTTCCGTCTTGATGCTTTGATTGGGCGGTTATTGCATGGTAGAAGTACAGCAGTGGGGAGCCTGTTTAGTGTTGGTATGTGCCCACAGAATTGACCGGCACCATACCGCGCATGGCGTTATTGGTAAAAATGGTTTGATGAATCAGTCTGTGCCAGCCAAATATAGCGGCACTACACCGGGCACCGGCAGCTTTCAACCAGCACTAAATAAGGCCCCCACATTTCATAATCGGTCTTTGAAACTGTTGCGATGTGTACCTTTTTTTGGACCTAGTGTTTGCCTCCGGGCATTCGTTTCGTTTCCCTGAAGAGTACGACAGAAGGTACTGGATAGAGAAAAATACGATGTTATGCGAAGACAACACCAGCGACTACACCAACAGCATCGGCCGTGTGTGATAACGATTCCAGATACAATGACGACACAGCCGGCGGTCATGCGTAATGGTGGAACCATTCCTTCCCCTCCCCTTGTCCTCATCCTCCCTCTCCTTTTCCCTACCTACCGCCACCTCGTGCTCTAAAGGCACCGGGAGCGGATAGCAGCGATTCGGACAGCAGCGAAGAAGAAGCGGCAGTTGCAGGAGAAAAATCCCCCTCCTTGCCGAGCGTGCGAGGTTCGTGATTGTGTTGGCTTGTTTGTTTCTTTTTTTTTCGTGGGGTTGGAGTAATGGTGTGCTTCGTGCACGAAGTCCCATCTATCGGCCCCCCATGTCCTCAGGAAACCTCGACTTCTACCAACGCCGTTTCCTCCCTGTTGGTTAGTTACCTTCCGAGGAGAGGCAGGGGCAGATTGCGATACTTGAGGGCTGACTTGGATAGCGCACAGCAGTATGTCGAGAGAAAGTTGGAAAAGTGGGAGTACTCTACACGACGCACGAGAGACTCTTTTTTAAGATGTCGAGGCGTGTTCACTTTTTCCGTTCCCAGGTTTGTTCCGTCCTTGTTGTCGATACCTTCCGTTCCGACTAACCGGTGTGTGTTACTGTGTAACATGCGTGAACTTCCGCACTCCCACTCCGTGTGCCTGGATCGAACTTTTTTTTTTTTGTCGTTGCAACAGGGGCTTCTGTCGGAAACGCAGCACGCTGAGTGCGTGCGGACCGCTAACGGGACCTATTCTGGAGACGAGAACGCCTCGGTGGATTCTCTGGACAACTCAGAGTACGAAGATTGTGGTCGCTGCTGTCGTTTGCTGTTGTTGATGTTGATGTTGCTGTTGTTTGTGTTGTTGTTGTTGTTGTTGTTGTTGTTGTTGTTGTTGTTGTTGTTGTTGTTGTTGTTGTTGTTGTTGTTGCCGTCAGTATTCGCGATGATGCAAGAATCTGGGTTTTTGTTCGGGCCCTGTTTTCCCTGCGTTCCCAGAGAATTGACAAGACGGAAAACCGGGCTGTCTACGTCCCTTGTCAAAGACCGTCCGACCCGCGTGATTTACGCGTTGTGATATCAATTGACGGTACCTCTGCCCTTGGCTTATTAGATCACCACCTTCCCTTTCGAGCACCGACTGCCGGGCCTCCCCCCCGCTGGCAGTACAACCGCCGTCGTTGTTCCTTGTCGACGTTTGAAGCACCACCGCCCGTATAGCCTGCGCTCTCTTCGTCGCAGGAGATGATGAAGGACAGATACTGTGAACAGATTTATATTGTTGTTCTTTTTGTGTTCGTTGAGGTTTTGCCGGGGGTTTTGGAGTTAAATTGACGTCAGCTGTGTGAGTTGGTGAGCTCGGGAAACGTCACGACTGGCAGCTGGCAGCCGCTAGCTGTGAGCTGATCCTGCTGCCTGTTTTTACTTTCATATTGCATCATCACCCCTTGGTGACACTTAGGTCTCATTAGCCCACTCCGGAGGACTGACTTGCAGCGTACACTTGGTTGTTTGTCCTCACAGACGCCGTTTCTTTCTGTTTTAACCCTCGCCCGCTCCCGGTCCTCTCCTCGTATTGGCTGGTCATGCTCCTCGTGCCTGCTCAGCACTGGCAGGTGCTCGGAGTGCGGAATTATCGGCGGCAAAGGACGTGACAACCAGCTGCTACTGTGTGACGGCAATGGCTGCCCCATCGCCACGCACATGAAGTGCCTCGACCCCCCGCTAAACGAGGTTTGTAATGCGCCTACTTGTAGAAACCCCTGCTCTATCACTACTTGGGGGTATTTTCAGGCAATTGTATGATCTCCGGCATTGTGCCGCTGCGGCAATACCGAGCACCGTATCACGGAGTATCGAGTTTTCGGTGTTTTTTTGCGGCTGTGGCTGATAGAGCTCTTGTTGGGCTGTTGTTGTTGTTGGTTGATGTTGATGTTGTTGTTGTTGTTGTTGTTGTTGTTGTCTACTTGTCCTCTGTCCATCCGATCTTGCATGCATCGACTTATCGCACAGCACAACCAAGTAAGCGTGGACTTGATCAGGAGAATCAACCAACTTATTGGTGAACCTGCTCCTTTAGTAGTAGCCCGTTCATGTGGAGCTATAGTTTAAGCACGTGCCGGGGGACAGATCTATGGTTTCATACATTCTACGAATTACCTTTCCTTCACAAAGCATCGCGAAAATGTCGTTGCTCTCTTTAGTTCAACCCCTTTTGCTGTATCCGACCCCCCCAAGAGCCTGGTCCGGTGAGAACCCGGCGTGCTCCGTCCCGGCTTTGTAGGG
>CACKRE030003322.1:65604-78140 GCA_902602495.3 Ectocarpus sp. CCAP 1310/34
ATTTTTCACATCTACGGGGCGCCATGTTTCTGAGATTTTTGTGTCCTTAAAGCGGGGAGTGTCTTTAAAAATGGTGACTTCAATGCGGGGATGACTGTACCCCATGTTGTGCCTGAACACGTGGGGTATACCCCATTTGTCAACTCCCCATAATGATTCTTTGTGTGACTGACCCCCGTTGGTGCGTCAAACATGGCACCGACAGGCGTAAAGCGGTGTCGAGAACGAATACGTCGGACGGACGGAACACACACAATACACCAAGAAGTGAAGGGTCGTGGCGTTTTTGCGAGATACGGGTGTCCCGGGAGGATGTAAAGGTACCAACGCCATGTACTTTAACAGAGCGCCCGGATGTTGGCAGGGTCTCGCCATATCAGGAGGAAAGTAGTTGGCGTAGGCAGCATCGAATTGGGTATTGTAGCCCCCCCCCGCCCCCCATACTGGTGGTCGAGTAGATCATGTTGTGCGGGGTCGAGAATCCTCACTCCGCGCAAGGGGGATGATCGCACCACGTTGTGTTAAAATGGTCAAGCACCCTCGAGGCAGTTACACAGTGCTTACAACTGTCTCTGGAAGTGAAAGCACCAGAAAGTAAATTAAGTCATACGCAGCTGTCATCCGTACGCAAGGAAGTAAGCACAAGATGCCGAACACCCTTAGCAGGATGCAGCGCACCCTTCATGCGACTCGCCGAATATCTCACGGCGCTTCGCGCTTGGTGATGTGAGAGCCTGGTCCGGTGAGAACCCGGCGTGCTCCGTCCCGGCTTTGTAGGGATGCGAGGTCAATGGTCTAACGACTACGGCATGCACGACTATGAGTACACCCCCTCCCGACCCCCGCCCGCCTTGCACACCGTCTTCCATGTCAGCCGGGTGGGGATCCCATCAAGGCCAAGTACAGCTACGAGTACCAGCTTGTGTCGCTGCTTCAGCAGCTAGGGAGGTCCGTGACCATGGTGACGATGGAGAAAATGGACCCGTCTCCGCAGGGCTGGACCCACACCGAGCACATCTTCGGGTGCGACATGTAGATGCGTTATGGTCTGTTGCTGCTGGTGTTAGTGGCGCATGAAATCTGTTTTGACCTCGTTTGTAGTTCTCGTTGTTGTTTCCTTGTCTCTTGTTGTTGTTGTGTTGTTGTTGTTGTTGTTGTTGTTGTTGTTGTTGTTATGTTTGTTGTCGGGACGGTGACTCGTCGTTGTTGGTGGCGTTTATGTTGTGTTGTTGTGTTCGTTTGTTGGTGTTGTTTGTGTTGGTGCTGCTACTGCTGTGTGTTGTTTTCTGCTGTCGGGATGGCGACTAGCGTGTGCCGCGGCCCTTTTACCGGGGCAGGGTTTCTATTACCAGCCAGGTATGTGAGGCGTTTTTTATCCTGCACCTCGGGACGACTCTTCCTCCATGCGT
Source organism: Ectocarpus sp. CCAP 1310/34 (assembly GCA_902602495.3). NCBI lineage: Eukaryota > Phaeophyceae > Ectocarpales > Ectocarpaceae > Ectocarpus > Ectocarpus sp. CCAP 1310/34. The sequence goes on from CACKRE030003322.1 coordinate 67,014, forward strand.
CGATTGCTGTTTCACATATTCGTTGCATTCACGTCCCTTCCCTCCATCCCCCCTCCGACCTGCGGTTCACTCTTGTCAACACTAGCCCTCCCCGTTCTCATACCCCTCTACCCCCTACCCTATCGGGGATTGTAAATCGTCCCCGCGTTACTTAACAGCAAGCCCAATGGCGACAAGCGGGTGGCCACATTCGCCGCGGGCTCGCTCAACTTCCACTTGTACAAGGTATGGGAAGAGTGACATACCACTGCTATTCACGGTACGGTTATTGGCAGCATGTCCGTCGTACGGTAGTGTTTATTGTATTCGTCCGCATACGAGTGCTAAGGGATGTGGCAGGCCTTATACGGGGCAGCCGTCACTGTGCAGAGATTTTTTTTTTCCTCCCATCATCGGATTCTGTCGTCTGCCCCTCTGGCCCCTATCCTCCACTTCTACTAGCTAGACGACCCAACCGGGGTCACATAGGAGGGGGGGGGTGGACCCCCTCCTGCGGTCCCTGCCTGAAGTGTTTTTATCGCGAGAAGGGTACAGCAATCCCTTCCCTCGCGACTTACGAAGTCGATTATGGTTTACTAACAACGAATGAGACAGCTTGGATATTCCGTTCGTGTTACACGACTTTCTCCGGGCGAGCGGCCTGAGCAAGTGGCGAAAGGTGCGAAAATCGGCCCCCGCCCCTGTCCTCCATTCCCTCCCAGCCCGCCTTTCCTCCTGATCTTGGGCCTTCAGTGAATCCACCGCTCCGCCTACGAACACAATCAAAGGATCGATCGCCTCTGAGAATAAGAATCATCTCCCAACCTGCGCCCGCCGCTAGGCGGAGGCGCTAGGTTAGTGATTCCCGGCAATGCCTCAAGAAGTTCCGAAGCCGAAAGGCGGCACATTTGCTTCCATTCAGCAGAAAAACTCGCGGGACGCGAGTCGACCGGTCATGTCACTTGCACGGTCTTGACCGCGAAAGGGTCTGTCTGACCCTCTCCTGCGTGAAATAGCCGAGATTCAGCCGCCGTCCACGCATAACAGGGCCAGAAAGACCCTTTCGCGGTCAAGACCGTGCAAGTGACATGACCGGTCGACTCGCGTCCCGCGAGTTTTTCTGCTGAATGGAAGCAAATGTGCCGCCTTTCGGCTTCGGAACTTCTTGAGGCATTGCCGGGAATCACTAACCTAGCGCCTCCGCCTAGCGGCGGGCGCAGGTTGGGAGATGATTCTTATTCTCAGAGGCGATCGATCCTTTGATTGTGTTCGTAGGCGGAGCGGTGGATTCACTGAAGGCCCAAGATCAGGAGGAAAGGCGGGCTGGGAGGGAATGGAGGACAGGGGCGGNCGGTACGGGTGCTGGTTGGGATGAGATTTTCTCAAGAGGCGATCGATCCTATAGAAAGTTCGTGGGCGGAAAGGGTCGAGTCGCTGACGACCAAAGATCGGGGGTTGAATACAGGAGCTGGGAGCGACTTGGCGAGGTGGGGGGGGGGGGTACTCATAGTCGTGCATGCCGTAGTCGTTAGACCATTGACCTCGCATCCCTACAAAGCCGGGACGGAGCACGCCGGGTTCTCACCGGACCAGGCTCTCACATCACCAAGCGCGAAGCGCCGTGAGATATTCGGCGAGTCGCATGAAGGGTGCGCTGCATCCTGCTAAGGGTGTTCGGCATCTTGTGCTTACTTCCTTGCGTACGGATGACAGCTGCGTATGAATTAATTTATTTTCTGGTGCTTTCACTTCCAGAGACAGTTGTAAGCACTGTGTAACTGCCTCGAGGGTGCTTGACCATTTTAACACAACGTGGTGCGATCATCCCCCTTGCGCGGAGTGAGGGTTCACCCCGCACAACATGATCTACTCAACCATCATTATGGTTACCGCCCAAAAAAAATAAACGGAGGAAAAAAAAAAGAACGGTAACCTGGTTGCCGAGTTCACGAAGTGACTAGGCTTGTTTTACAACGTCGTTGCCAAGCGACGAAAACCCAATCCTGATGGCAAACACCNTCTACTCGACCACCCTCATGGTTACCGCCAAAAAAAAACAGAGGTAAAAAAAAAAAAAACGGTGACCTGGTTGCCGAGTTCACGAAGTGACTAGGCTTGTTTTACAACGTCGTTGCCAAGCGACGAAAACCTGACCACGATGGCAAACACCGGGGAGGGGCGGACTTGGCGAGGGGGTCATTTTTTTTTTCCAACCTCGTGCCCCCTCCGGTGATATAATTTCCGGTCATCAAAATGCCAACCGGTGTATACCACGCCGCTGAAGATCATTCACAAATCCAAATCAAGGTAATCACCGCGGAAACGTCGCATTGCGGTGGAGTGATTCCGGCGAGCGAGACTCATCCACAGGATTGTTGCACGAAACCGGCAAGAATTTGCGCGTGCGAGCACTGCAGCAAGAGCGCCTGATTGCGAAGACCCTGAAATCGAATTGCTGTGGTATCAAGGAAGCCTGCATACCACGTATGATACATGCATAGCGTACAAGTGCGCTTTTTTTTCTTTCTTCCGTCAAGACGATCTCTATCTGGTCATGCCCCTCACCGCGGACCGCCTTGGCGAGGATCTTATGCGTTATTTATGAAGTAGAGGGGGGGAGTCGTAACCCTAACACAAAGCCAACCCGTCACTCGCGAAGTCGACTGCTCGCCGCCCCCCTCCGCCCGCCTCCCCACCCTCCTATTTTCTTCCTGTAAAGACGAACTCGGGCCCCTGGCAGTGCTCGTTCTGCAAGCAGCAGCACGCCACGACCGTGATCAAATGCTCCTGTCCATCCAGCAGGCGTGCGGATCTAAGGCCGAAGATAGCAGGCAGCGCCAGCAGCAGCAACGGTAGCAGTGGCACCTGAACGGGCGGCCTCTCCCCTCTTTTCACGCAGCAGGAGCGGGAGCACCTAGCTGTTTTTGCGCGTTGGTCAGCTAGTCAAAGGCCCCTTTCACGATACGTTGCCACGGGCCGGCAAGTGCCTTGAATGACAGGGGTTGAACGAACCATGTTTTGTCTGTGCCTGAGCGGATCAGTCAGAAAGCGTCGTAGATGAGAACGAATCGCTATCGTGCGTAGCTTGGGGGTGTTGATAGCTTAACGCGGTGGGCGCTTGGATAATGCGACGGTGCGGTGCGGTGCGGTGGCTGAAAAAAGCAGGCACTGCAGCCGTTCCGCGTTTGTTGGCTAGAGCAAGGAGCGGGGGCATCGTACGCCCCTGTTCGGTATTTAAGGGTCTCCGGGATAGGAAGGAGAGAACACCTTTTCGGAGGTATGCATATGTCGCCCAACTTGGCATTTTCTACCAGAACCTTCGTTTATCGTCGTCGTCAGCGAAGCTATTAGAAAGCTTCGCCGCGTCCCTTCGACGGGGCACCAAGATTGGAACGGGCACACTGCTTGGGGGGGGGGGGGTTTGGCATGGCCTGTAGCAACAAGGCCGGGGCGGGGGGAATTGGCGCAACGGCGTCCCCCGCCCCGCAACACTGGCGAGCGTTGACGCGGCGTGACCGCGATTGCAAATGTCGATCGCCGTGCTGATGCCGCCTCCTCGTGCTTGCTGAGCACAAGTACCTCGTTTCGAATCCGTTTCTTTCAGCACGAGTCTGGATGTTTTTTGAACCGAGAGGTGAATGTAGGGGGTTTCGGAAGTGCGATCGACAATTTCATCTTAACGAAAGGTACGAGAGTGAACGAACCCCGACAATCCGCGCTGGGTTGGCCACCATGGGTCGGGTGTGCTGGCCTGATGAAACCCTTTTCTTTGGCGGGGGGGGTGGATCTTAGACAACTACAAAAGGGATGCTGAAAGACAACCAGGCATCGCTGCTTCGTGTTGGACTACAGTGGGTGGCCCGATATAGTGCCGGTTGAATAGTGCCGGTTGCCGGTATAGTGCCGGTGTTTTCGGCTCGCACACACCGGAATATCAAGTCTTTCTGTACTCTGAATAGTGCCGGTGCCCGGTATAGTGCCGCTTTGCTCTCTGAACACATACCGGCACTATAGAGGGCCCCCTACTGTATTGAAGAGGGGAGATGGGGGGCCATATCTTGCTTCGGGTGGCAGATGTGGGGAACAACTCCGACTCGAAGTGTCAGTTTCGTGTTTTATTTATTAGTGCAGTCCAGTGGACTGCTTCTTTTCTGTGTTTTCTTCCGCCTCGCCGAGTGGGGATGGGGCGGGCAGCGCACGACACGCATAGCGCTCCGCCAGATAGATACCTCGGTGTTGCCGCGTCTTTTATCGTGGTTTACTCTCCCGGTACGTTGGTTGGACGTCAAGCTGTTGCGAGATTTCACCGCGACTCCCTACACGTGGCGCATGTTGTTTTCGTGATCTCAACCAACACCATGTACATACAGCATGTTGGTTTGCCGTTGGGATGATCCTGTCGTGAATGCTATTTATTATTACGTGCTTGCCAGCTCTTCGGGGGTTACACCCTTCGTAGGTTGTTGGTAATGGGATTTCGGGCTGACAAGAAGAAGTCGTCGTCAGCGGGAGGTTGTCCGTTTTGTGGTGCGTTTGACTTTGGAAGAAAAAAAAAAGGACAAGGATGCGGCTCCTATCTGTGTGTGTGCACTTCGTCATTCAGGGCTGACTGCTGCTGTCCCTGCGATGTTGTGTCTTAAATTTCTTCCTGTAGGCTGGGGGCAATGCGAAGATTTCCTTCCAGGAGTTATTTACGGCTCGATTGTGCGGCGGCAGTCAATGACCGCTATATATGCGCCATCGAAGAGAACAAACAATCGTAATGATGAGCGGCTGGTGGTGTTGTGTTGGCGGTTTAGGTACAAGTAAGTAGTGCTTGCTTGTTTTTTTCCTGCTGAACGTTTGCCACGTTTGAAAATGAGTGGTGGGGGCGGGTTGGTCTTTCCTGGACGCGAAAACTAAAGGATTCGAGTGTGGATGGTTCTTTCGGTGGGCTGATGGGGATATATATATATATATATATATACATGTAGGGCTGCTATTTTTTCGTTCCTACCGAACGTGGTCGTTGTTCGGCCCTTCGAACAGTGTGAGAAGGGCCTGTCATATTGTGGTTGCAACTGTTATTATTTTTTCTTTTGTTGTTCAGAACAATACGGCGAAACCAGCTGCGAGCTGCCGAAGGGAATCATCACCTCGCCGCACTTTTTGTAGCGAAAAGGAAAGAGTTGTCACGTCCGAGGCCTTGCTTGGGCGTCGAGGGATGTTTTCCGAATAGCACAAAATGCTGCTGGAAAAGGCTGGGTCTTAACGGAACATCTAGAGTAGTGCAAGGAGTTCTTCTGGGTGGTGAATACACATGTAATCCACCACATGCAGCAAGTTCTTAGCGCTTTTCTGGCGACTAGTGACTGCAAGCAAGGTCAGACGAATGGGGAACGGAGGTGGACGCATCTCTCCTCGTGCTGCGTTTGTGTTGCGTGGTACAGGAGACAGGCCTAGGGAGTGCGTGGAACATGAGTTTTATTGCATGACATGCGTTCCGCACACCACGAATGCATTAGGAAGAGAGAGACGCGCAAATCTGTGCTGCGTTTCGCACTGCTCTGTTTTTTTTCTTGGCGTGTTTTTTTGTGGTTGTTCTGAGGTGGACGGTCCAGCAGCATGGTGGCTGACTTTCGGATACTCACGCCTTAGAGAGAGAGAGAGAGAAAAATGTAGACTCAGTAGCATTGGGGGAAATGCCGCTCTGTGGTTGCGGGCACACGCACACATCATCCACGCCGTAGTCTAGAGACTCAAAAAACGGGACGTTGAAGTTCACGCGGTTTCGCACGAAAGGTGCAACAAGAAGCTGCACATTCGCTAACATTTTTCGTTCCTTACGGACGGGTGTTTTGCGGTATAGTATGACTGTGGGTCAGTGGGCTTGTCGAACGACAAGATGCGGTGTTGAACGGTGCGGGCGGGGATCAGTTGCGCTCGTCGAACGATCTAGCACGGCATGTATTCAAGCAAGATGGATCGCCGATATATACTAGGTTGTCGGTGTTTGCAGCATCATGGGAGGGGGGCGGGGTGAGGAGAAGGAAGGGCAAATGGATGTCACGTAGGTTAGAGAAATGCACTCTGTGTCTTGTCTGCTTGTTGTTTGATCTTGGTTGGACGCATTAAATGCGGAATGAGCATTCCTTTTGGCTAAGGACGGCAGCAGCAGCGTTAAGCGAGGTTACAACAAACACGGAGCGAGGAGGGCAGGAAATTCAGGTCTCTCTTCCGATTGTCGCTTGCCTGTTATGTAGAGTAGTACACCACCCTGCTCTCTCTGTCCTTCTTTCCTTCACCATCCGACATGTGTGCGCGTGTGTGTGGTCAGCTTTGACCCCAACATGATGAATAGTAAAAGTACGAAGGAAGCTTTACCATCAAGGGTGAGCAGCAACAGTACGTCTCTCCGATTTCGATCGGAAACCTCCACACGTCTTGCGTTGTTAATCGCTACACGTCCTGGTAACAAGAAACCCTCGGCTGAGTGTTGCGGGGCTAGCTGATCGGGATAAGAAGTACCTAGAGGGAATTTCCTGCGTTCTTGTCTTTGACGGGAGGAATGGCTTCACTTTGGAGTCTTGCAATTCATCCCATTTAATCGGCATCAAGTCACCAACATTTGCTCTTTCGCCCTCCTAGTCTACAGTAGTCTCAGTCCATCGGCAAACAAAAAACTTCGCAAATTTGTTTGTTAGCCATTGGTCTAGGTAGGGGCTACAGCAGTCCCTCCAAAGAATCTGAGCTCCTTGCCAGACAAAGGATGATTTGGTTTCAGTATGAAAAGTGTCCCCAAAACGTTGGGACACTTTTCATGCCGAAGCCAAGTCAGCAACATATTTTTCCAGTACTGTACTAGGCGATGTGTGCTACAGTTTTACGACCTGGGGGGCACGCGGGTTGGGAGACGAGTGCAGCAAGTCAAAGGCCCCGGAGAGGCATCACACAGCATATATCACACAGCGTACAACCTCAGCCAAGCATGGTAGTCTAGACCAAGTTCTCACGAGCGTTGCACACAGCGGAGCCTAGGGTGACCACAGTGTGCGGTAAATAGGCATTTGATTGAGTGCTGTGGTCCCGAAAGTGTCCCTATTTGGGCTTGCAGTACTAGGAGGGTTAACCCATGCATTACAGCATCTTGTCGGACAGGAGAGGAGGCGCAAGAACTTTCCAAAAGACGCCGCACGCTAGCCTGCTCCTCGCTGTACGCACTTTGTCACAGAAAATAACTATCCCACATAGTCTATACTTCTAATAACAAGAAATATTTTGTTTGTTCAGCTCTTCTCGAATGGAGACGATGGAGACGGCGGGGGGAACCGAGGAACACTTTCGTAGACGAGGCTAAATGTTTCTTTCTTTCTTGGCTGCCCCCTTCAATCACACGTCAACGTCGTGCATGAGCCAACTAGACTGCAATATGCCTAGAAAGAGAGAGTGGGCGCTCTGGCAATGACATTGAACGCGCCCAATTGAAATCGAATTTCTTCACGAGGGGAGCCGTAAGAGTTGGTGTCCCTCCCTCTGGCGGGATGGTCACGCGCGGTCACCGCCGAATAGGCAACCGCCTGGAATTTCTCATGAGCGAAAGAGAAAATGACACAAGCCACTCTTTTTATCTAGAAAATGCGTGTCACGTCACGTCCGACCGTCAGTCACAAGATTCCTGTCGTCGCATAAATCGTGTGCTGTCTGTCACGCGGCCGCCTGTCTGTGCTGTTATCAAATTACCTCACCAAGAGTCACCGACATTCGTACAGGTGGTATCCTGCACATGTGTTTGTCTGTGCTTGGCTTACAACGTTCGACGGGTGGCAGCAGCAGCAGCAGCAGCAGCAGCAGCAGCAGCGACAGCGTGACATGCCAAGAGGAGACTATCCAATGTGCAATACAAGGTCGTCCATGTTCCAACATAGTTTCGGTTTCGCCAACAACGTTCCCAACTCCTACTACATCCATGAATCATCATCTAGATCTAGACGCCCCCCCCTCTCTCTAGCGCGCGGCGTGATTTTGCTTCCATGTATAGTCCTCATTCACGATGAATATACAGAGCTAGAATAACGCACGCCCACATGAAGTGAACTGTTCGGGGCTGAGAACGAAAAGCAAACATAGAGTGAGTGACGCCGGAATGTCGGGAACTGTTCGACGAAACGGGCGTGCAGACAACACTCAGTCCACCGCAAACAACCATGCTCGCTCCCGCTGGCGAAAGCAGCTACAACTGAGGTCGAAACTTTTGTACTTTTGCCCGTCCTCCGTCACCCCTGCAACCCCCCCGAGTCTTGTCCTTTACCTCTACCGCATGATGCAAGTGCGAGCACACCCACCCATGATATACTGATTCATTCGCCATCGTCGCAAGTACGACCATGGGCCTCCCATCCATCAATCGGTTCCTAGACGCGACAACCGACATACATAAAAACAAAAACAAAAACACGAAATCCTGCGGGCCCCGTCTAGATTGGCAAGAAGCGGGAGCTTTTCTCGGACGTCTGACACGACCTGGCTTGGTGTGCTCTGTGCCGTATGGCCACCATCAACGAAACGACTCATGTCATCAACTCAACGATCCTTGTCCCAAAAGCCTAAACGTTCCATCACCACCACCCCACCGCTCCTGCCATAAAAATTCTGAGTAAATCAGGCACATTTCCCACTCGGGTGAAGCGCATCAACGTTGCCCCACATGTCACCGTCAGCTCAACATCAAGACAGGCCGGAAGACCAAGGTTCCTCGAGAGCGGAATCAAATATTTTCTTCCACGCTTAACGACGACACCACAAAAACAAGAAACGTAGCGCGAAAAAACACAAAAATGGACGGCGAGAGCCGTGCGGATTGCCGCTAGACGACGCCCGCGAAAAACAAAAGAGGGGGGGGGCGGGGGGGGCACCGGCACACTCAGCCAGGCAAATTAACCGTCACGCTACCAGGCGGAGAAACCGCACTTTTTTTTGTTTTCGCCAACCGCCCAGGGAATGCAAGCCCAAAGAGCCATCCACGCATTGCAACCGGTTCGTCCTCATGATTCTACTCCCTGCAAACCTGTTAGAGCAGAACACTACCACCATGCGTAGCCCTAGCCAGACAAGCGCTTCAACGTATCCAATTGGGTACCGGCGAACAAGGGTGAAGACGGCACTTGGCATCAATTCATGCGATACAAACAACGAGGTGCCCCGCAGATTCATTTCACCCCCCCCTCCGCCCTCCCTCTGTTGACCCCGACAAGAGCTTCAAGCCAAGCAACTAACTCACCAACCATCCGCTCCTTCTCTCGACCTCCCCCTTCCAAGACGACAAACGAAGCGTCATCTCCTCGACCCCTGCGTCACCCTCCGGGGCAACAAGAGCCCCCCATGGCAAAACACGCCGTTACAGGAAAATTGACGTCGAGACAAACCAAACCATGATCAGAGGGAAGGGGAGAAAGACGCAGCGAAGCGAGAGAGAAGCAGCTTAAGCCTTCTCCGCCGGCGCAGCCTCCTCCGCACCTCTACAAAAAAAAAAAAAATCGAGGGAAGCGAGCAAACAACAACAGGGAGCAAATAGCGAAGGAGACCAAATGTATTTAGAGTATTCATGTCTCTCTTACGCCAGTTTCGTGGTCGCTCTACTATTACAGCGTTGGTTTGATGCGTACATTTCACCAAACATACAACTCTTGAACTCTCTCCCTCTCTGATGCTATAGTGCTGGTTTGATGCGTGCATTCCACTTACATTCAACTCTTCTTGATTTTGATTGTTCGGGCGCCAAGCAAAGGGGAACGGGAGCGGAGCGCCATCGCGTCGAGCACATACAGTACAACCAACGTCTCAAAAAAAAAAAAATCGAGGAGGTTACGCAACACGGGGATTCAGTCGTAGGAAGAAAAAGAAAGCACCTTCACACAACAGAAAAAAAAAGCAGTTGCACCGACTATTGCTAACGCTCCTACTCAGAGGCAAACGAGTTTTTCCTTGCCGTTGACCGATTTGATGAAATTTGGGATCCCAGAAACCACCATGTTCTATTGCACACTTCATTTCAGTAAGGGACTCGTTACACCGTAGTCGGAAGTGAAGAGAAAAAAGCACCAAAAACCGCAAGTGGCACGACGAAATTCAAACGCACAAAAAAAAAATTAAACTACAGCGGGAAAACAAACAAGTCTGGGTAACAAGACTCACGTTCCAACGCTAAGGTTCTGGAGAGCATCTGCCGCCGCATCTGTGCTAGGGTCCGCTGCCGCCTCCTCCTCCGTTGCCGGCGCCGTCTCTTCCGCTGTAGCCGTTGGCAAAACGGCACAAATAAATTATTTCAACCGAAACATACGTGCGAGAGGACCGGACACGAAACGGCGGAGTATTCGGACGATGAAGCAAATGTCGTACGAGGGCGATCCGGTACACATTTTGTTGCGGTTCGATGCTCGAGGGGTGTATGGCTTCCCGAAAAAATGCAAAACGTGAGGGCTGTGTACGTCGCAGAAGAAGGGCATTCGGAACGATATTATACTTTCTTAAGGACATCAAGGGCGGCCAACACGGAACCAAGCAAACGCCGGCTTGTCTCGCCTGCCCCCCTTCCGTTTTCAGCTCGGAAAACCATGAACGCTACTCTCTTGAAATACTAGAAAGGCTTCCGAATACGAAACAATAGGCTTCGGCTGCTCCCCGATAACGTTTCAAGAGACCTCGCACAAAAAAAAGCAGACGCGTCGCGGGACGCGTCCGACAGTAATCCCCCCCCGCCTCTTCCCTCTCCGAAAAATTCAATACTCCCGAAACCAGACACCAAAAGCTTAAGCTTACCCTCTGCCGCTGGTTCCGGCGCTTCTCCCGCCATGAGACCCTCCACTACCTTTTGGGCCGCCGTGAATTGCTGGGTTATATTTCGTTGTTGTAGATCAATCGGACGGCGAGAAGAAGGAGAAGGGGGGAGAATGAGAGAGATGGGAGGGAAGACGCGGGTGTGATTCAAGGGTACTACAACCACACACGCCCACGACAACGAATGATCTAGATTACGGCTGTACGCCAGCGTACGTGCAGCACGGCAGCCTACAGCATCGTCGTGCGAGAAAATTCTTGGACATTGGTGACACCAAGCTGAACCTGGTTATGGCATTCCGTGTGCGAGGGGGGGGGGGGGGGTTACCTTTCGAG
>CACKRE030003322.1:142511-153629 GCA_902602495.3 Ectocarpus sp. CCAP 1310/34
AAAACAGACGTAAAAAAAAAAACGGTAACCTGGTTGCCGAGTTCACGAAGTGATTTCGCTTGTTTTACAACATCGTTGCCAATCGACGAAATCCCAATCCCGATGGCAAACACCGATAGGGGGGCTTGTTTTGCAACGTCGTTGCCAAGCGACGAAAACCCGACCCCGACGGCAAACACCGCCGATGCATCGCAAACAAGCGACCAAAGCCCAACCCCGATGGTAAACACAGGGCGGGGGCACGGAGGGGGGGGAGGGGGGTTGGGCGCTGGGATGTGGCCTGTGTGTACCGAAGTGCCCACTGAAGAAACAAACCGAAGTGTTCGCACATCCACACGGGTATCCACGATGTTGTTTTTCGATCGCGCGCTAATGACTGTCAGCGTTTCCTGCACGCTGTCCTGGAGTTGTCTCCTCCCCCACCACCGCGCGACTGTGGGCATGTAAACTATAGTTGTTGCATGCATATCGGCAACCCAAAAACAACGATGTGTCGTTCCGGAATATCGTTGTCGCCATCAATGTCGAATGCATTTTACAATACGGTACGATATACATACACGATTCGAAATTTCGACTAACACACCCGGCGGAGTCCCCGAACTTGCGCACGGGGCCCCGTCCAACCTCTTTTGCCTTTTACGCTTTGGTGTGTGAACTGCAATGTTAGCAGGATGCTTCACGGGTCGCGCAGAGACCAGCGGCGGGGGCACGTACCGGCAACGGGACGGGAGAAATGAGCTCGGCCGGGAAGAGCAAAGGGAGGGATCGGGGGAACACGCCACGGGGGGAGGAGGAGGAGGAAATCAGCGAAGCAGCAGCAGCAGCAGCGGCACCGGGGAAAAGAAAGCGTGGCAACGAGGACGGCGCCGGCACGGGCAAGGGGAAGCAGAAGAAGAGAGGCGGGCGGTCGGCAGTGGGGGGAGCGGCGGCAGGGAACGCTCCGGAGAACGGGGCGGCTCTCGCCGGAGATAGAGAGCAAGAAGAGAAAGAACAAGAGAAAGAGAACGGAAATGGAGATCAAGGAGAGAATGGGCAAAACAAGGGCAAGCAGAAGAAAGGGAAAAGGGTCTACGCTAAGGGCCAACCGGTGACGTATCGAAGGCCAGGACAGCTGCAAAAGGCCGCGTGTGGGGGGAAGGGGGGGCTCGCGGTGTGCGAACAAGGGCAGAGGATGAGGAAAAGACTCGGACTCGAGGCCGACGGGTCAGTTTTTTTTTTCTTGTGTTGTTTTTCTTGATTTTTTTCCCCCTTTTTCTTGCAGAAAACTGTTTTGTTTCTTCCAGACATATACAATTTTCTTCTTGCAAATTGTTGTTGTTATTGCAAAAAATTACGCGAGTTCACATCTATCTGTTTGTGCATTTGACGGGACGGGACACGTTCTCCCCGATCCAAGCATGTGAATGGACTCTTGTAAATGCTTACACTTTTTTCTCTTTCACCGTGTTCCCCCCCATCCACTGGTATTCCACCGCGTCTCGCCTCGCTTCTCCTGTGCCCTTTCGTTCCCGCCGCTACTATTGCACCGCTGTTTCCGTCCCTGCTGCTCTCTTTGTGTTGACGGTTTCTCCCCCCTTCCGTGCCGCCGCTGATCTTGCCCCGTGTTATCCCGCCGTGATATGGCCCGGTGCATCAGGGGCAAGGTGGTGTGGGCATCAGACGCAACCGTGTCGGATCTGAGGCCGGTGCTCGGCGAAAGGCAAGATGTTTATTCACACACGCTGTTTCTCTTTCTAGGGTGGGTGTCTAATGTGATCCTCGTGGCGTCGACAAGAAATGAATGATGCAATGTGTAGACTGCCTTCGCCAAGCGCTTAGAGCTCTAGCGTCGCGTATCATTGGCCCGCACAAAGCGCTGAAATCTCGTCTTGTGATAGCTGTGCACGACCCTTCTCTGCAAAAGGGCAGTTGCCGCGTTGCTTTCAACTACTCGCCACAACTGCGGCATAAAGCCTGTTATCGGATGAAGAATGGGAGCAATTTTTTTCTCTGTTGTCTACTCCCGCCCACGGTCTCTGTGAAGAGCATGTCCACATGCAACTTGCTGTAGTGTCCAATGGGCGCAGCTGGAAGGAAAAAGTGGACGGGAACGAACCAAGTCCCGCTTCCGAGTCAACCCTTCGACGTTTGAAGGCAAAATATCAAGGGACTTGTATGCGGTGCAGCAAGGTACCTCGAACCCATCTTTGATGCCAAAACATGTTGAGAGATCCGACATGGGGACCTGACCCCCTGGTACCAAGACGACTTTATTTTCCCCAAGCGCTGGTCGATCCCCTCGCCTTTTTCGGCAGGTACCCACGTCTTGCTCACAATCGCGCGTGGGATAACTCACTCCCCCCCCATGCTCCCTCCTTTGATATCACCACCCCGGCGCTCTCCACCTATCGATCGGATAGATAGGACGGAGAAAACTTTTCTGAGCCACCGTTGGCGAAGTAGGAAGGAAGGATTGGCCATCGGTGATCGGTCCTATGGGAACAATGCTCCGTCCTCTTGAGGACGATGGTCTAACAACCAAGGCATGCAAAACATGAGTATCCCTCCCCTTCCGCCGCGCGCCCCCTCATCGCAGGTACGTGTTCCTCCACCACCGCGACTGTGACCACCTGTTCGTCGTTTCGGACATAAGGATTGAACCGGTCCCGGTTCCGCCGCCAGAACCAGAACTCACTGCTGTCCACCTTTCCGGGGGGCCGCCGGCGGCGGCGATGGCGGCGCTGGAAGAGAAATCTCGTGACGGTGGATCAGCGGCGACGACCGGGCAGCAGCAGCAGCAGCAGCAGCAGCACCAACAGCAACAACAACAGCAACAAGAGGCCGGGTCTTTGTCTAGTGCAGCGCATCCTGATGGTGGTGGTGGTGCCGCAGATCGTGGTGGCAGTGTTGCTGCAGCATCCACCGGCGGTGTCTCGACCGAGAATACCGCAGCGGTGGGAGGTGGGAGGGGGGAGGGGAAGAAAGAGGAGTACCCTAGGCTTTCGTTTCTGTCGAACCCGAACTGCAGGAGGTGCGGGATTTGCTTGACCAAGACGGCTGTGAAGATGAGTTTTGGGCACCCGCTTTCAGACAAGGTGAGTGGTCGAGAGTCATCTCCGAGTGCGTTACTTAAATAGGATGCTGTCGTTGTCGTTGTCGTTGTCGTTGTTGTTGTTGTTGTTGTTGTTGTTGTTGTTGTTGTTGTTGTTGTTGTTGTTGTTGTTGTTGTTACTGTTGCCTTCATATTGCAAGCCTTTCGGTCTCTGCTCAATACATTCTAAAATATCCGCGCTTGTCGTCCTGACGCGGACGCCTTCCGTGGTGATAGGCCAGCCACCACCGTCAACCGTGCTTCGCTTCGAAAAATTCAGAGAAAATGATCAGGACCAAGGCATTGAGGTGGCAAGTTTACTCTTTAGAATTTTTTGACACAGAAAAGACTGACTTCCCGTTCCAGACATGCCCACAGCAGTCGAAGGGCAAGTTTTCTTCGGTAAGGTCATCGTCAGCTACGGGTAGACACACACCTTGCGCTGCTCTGTTGTCTTCGCGTCGTCGGCAGGACTGTCGCCCAGATACCTCTCCAAATTCTTTCACAGGCCGCACTTTACCAATTCCTATATATGAAAAGGGGCAACGTGTCCTGTAGGGGGGTTATTGTGCATCTGCGTGGCCCCTAGCCGTGTGCGCGCTCGTCGCGCCTGCTGTACGCTGTGCGGCGTACCACTTACATCGAGACGACGAAACACGACCGCTTTTCCTTCCTTCCCACTTTGCTGTCCGCAGGCCTCCCTCTTCTGCTGCCAAGAGTGCTTCGAGATGCTACACTTAGACACCGACCAGAAGCCGCTGGAGGGAGAACTGGCCGGGGATGTAGCTACCACGCCCCCCCCCGGGGACACAACGTCACCATCCCCTACCCAGGGTCCGGAGGCAAGCCAAGCCGCCGGGGGACCTAGGGGTTGGCGAGTGTTCCGTTGCTACGACGAGCACTGACGCCCCTGGTTCATACCCCGGATTTGTTGACGAAAAAGGAGCACGCTGACTCCTCCCGTCGTATGTCAAGTACAGCGAGCGGCTCAGATTGTGCGGTGCTGGTGTTGCTTGGAAACGCCGTGGCCAGAAATTAATTGGATGTTGGGCAAAGGTCAGCGGTTGAAGAAACGGGGGTGATTGTGTGTTGTACAAATGGAGCTGTGAACAAGTGCTGTGGTTGTTTTGCCGTAGCATTTGTACCCTAATTAGTTGCTCGTTTCGTTGAGGAAAGCACCCCTGTTGCGTGGCTATCAGTGTCACAGACGAGTCAATTATTAGCGGCGTGCTTTCCTTTCTTGCGCTGCGGGTAATGAGGGTGTTTATCTTAGACGTTGTGTAGTCCTTAGGGAGGATCGTACGGAATTGGAAGTTCGAGCCAATGTGTAACTTTGATTTGAGAGTAGCGACTGGACTTACTTGGCGAGGAGGAAGAAACGTCCCTGTCCAGACCGAGTCGGATGTCCCTGGTACACTCTTCTTTCACTGAGGCGGTAGACAAGGCTAGACACAACGCTGAGTTTGAGTCCTTAGCTACCATCGACCTAACCAATGAACAGACGTCGTCAGTGTGTGTGTTGTTCATCCTTTTTTGAGAGCTTGAGTCAAGGTTTTCACGATTGAAAACGAAGACGACGATAAGCACGGATGATCTAGGGCTCGAGCATACCCGAAACTTCAGCATGAGCCGATTCTGCTCTAGCATAAAACCTACAAAGGGCGAGCAATCTATCCGCCTTCAATCCGTGACACATTTTTTTGACGGCATGTCTTTAGTATCCCACCGGTGGGGTAGAAAAGCCTGTATCTTGCCCTACAAGACTCAGATCGAGCTGGGAAGTTGTTACCGTTCCCATGCCCCACATATATCGCGTCTATAAGTCTACATGCACTGCTGTCTGAGTTGCAATTTTAAACTACAATTTCAGGAGCACACACACTTGGTTCACGTCAAGGAAGTGTGGCTACACGCCTCCAGCAGCCACATCGCACAGACACTATTATTTGGCTGGCAAAGAACGGTGGCGGCTTCTCTCTTCTCTAGCCAGCCTAGTCTAATGCCTCAATCCAAACAAAGGAAAATGTCTAATAAGCTGTAAGACCAGCATAGCGGCCGTTGGATTCACACCACACCACCACCACCATCATCATCATCATCAATAGAGCTGTTCTCACAGGCAGCGTACGAATCTTGATGGTATGTCCTCCGCTGGCTTCAATGACTAGGAGGAACCTCGGTTACGCTATCTCTCCTCAGTGTATGTATGGCTTGGTGCATTAATGTAATGCAGAGCGGTATGGAGCCCTGGCCTCTGGGTGAGCTGAGAGCTGAAGTGTGGTGGCTATGACCTGCCACCGGAGGCTGGCTATTTCCAGTGGTGCGATGTGGCGAGAGGGACGCCAAGCTTGACAGAGCGAACTCAGTCAACGCTATCGATATAACGTGGTGCCGAGTGTGGGCGAGCCTTCGTGGACTCATTTCCCAGATTTTGATTCATCAACCATTCGCAGCTGTTGGGAATCAGAAGAGTGTCACAGATCTCCCAGAAAGTACTCTTTGTGTACGTGTGTCTGTGCTTCCTAAATACGTATTTGTATCCTGACCTCCACAATGTCGTGTGCTCATGACCTGTAACCCTTAGACAGGGACGGGCGAAGATTGTGTAGATCACATTTTTTTTTCGACAACGAATCCATCTCTATTTTTATGCGGTGGAACCTGGAACCTCCGAAACCGTCCCAAAACTTCTCTCTCACCCCTTCATCCCTTCATCCCTCCCCCCACTCTCCTCATATACCCACCTCATCCGAACTCTCTGCTAGGTGAGCATCATGTGAGAAAGAGAAGAGAATGTGCGTCTCGTGTCTGGTCTGGGTAGTACCCAGTGTCAGGGATGGGGAGGGCGCAAGCAGCGAGCTATGTACAATAGCCGTTCCACACTTCGGCACGATTTTCAGCAGTAAGGTGCCTCAACTTGCCTCAACATCTCTCAGCGAGTTCTTAGCGAACGCCCCAGGCGACCGTAACAGCAGTACGCACAGCGCGCTGGCAATCTAGGCTACGCTCTCACGGGACGAGATGCCAATACACCGTTGAGAGTGGCCTGGATAACTCTGAAACGTGTGCGACTTCAGGTGTTATTTGTTATTTTCCTCAAAGCAACGAGGGTCGCGCCGTGTGACGTGGGTCAACATCGAAAAAACGCGGGTTGGGGGTTGGTTCGACGAACATCATCACGATGCATAGGAGCATCACCATGGAGTAGAAATATCATCACCATGGGGTTGAAAGAGCATCGCCTTGGGGTAGAAAGCCGGTGGTGCCCCTTACTCATCTCATCCGTATGCCTTGGTTGTTTTCGTTCGGAGAGAGAAGCGATGGGCATGCCTCTTGCACCGGCCGGTGTTTTTGAAGGTTCAACTTCCTTGGCAGATTTGCATTCATGTACACTGACGCCGCATGGATCGCGCAAGCGACAGAAGACGGTGCGCCGCTCTGCATCTATCACGAAGGATTGCTGACCCCAATACGTGCCTGGCGTTGCCTGTTCCTGTGGCGTAATGAAATCGTGGAACTTGGACTTGATTGTCGTAGACAAGCGCCATATCTTCTTTAGATTTCATGAGAAATGTAGACTATAATAGTCCGATCGTGAACTAATTTTGATGCACGAAACGGCCTTGTTGCGTGCAGTCTTCGTTAGCCTGTTCCCCACATCCCTCATGTAGTTCAAGGACCAGCCGTATATAACCATCTGGTGGCTGATGCTTGACGAGGCTGGAACTTTATGTACTTCGCTAGCCATTGCACGTGGGACGACGACGGGACGACGAAGATATCTGAGAGTTGAAACGGATTTTTGTTTCCGCCGGGTTGCAATTCTACGCGCGCAGACTACAGCATGCATATGCAAGTTTTTTTTTTTTCTCCCATCATTGGACTCTGTCATCTGCCCCTCTGGCCCCTATCCTCCACTTCTACCAGCTAGACGACCCAACCGGGGTCACATAGGAGGAGGGGGGTTGGACCCCCTCCTGCGGTTCCTGCCTGAGGTATTTTTGTCGCGAGAAGGGTACAGCAATCCCTTCCCTCGCGACTTATGAAGTCGATCAAGTTTACTATCAATAGCAACGAGCTTTGCAGCGCGTCGCTTCCAACGGAGACCAGGATTTAATTAGCGAGAAAAAAAACACTTTGTCGGGACTCAAACCCATGACCTGGCCCTTAGCAGGCTGCGAGGCTACCCACTAGACCACCGGGGCAATGTAGGTGTGCGTACACCGATTAGAAAAGACAAGGGACGTGGTCTTCGTACGCACATGGCGGTTGGAATCACAAAGACGTCAAAATCCCCATTACCAGTAGCATAAAAACCCAGTTCTAGAGGCTGTTCTCCTACCAATTGGGCTTCGCGGCCCGTGTGGTACACCACGTTCGAGCCGGTACTAAATAAATTACACCCAGAAACATGTTGACATTACCGGCTTATTTTGAGTGTGTTTTCGGTTGCGGCCTTTTTCCCACACGTTCTGTGCTTCCCGCTTATACGTCTTCTCTTGGTGTGTTGCTTAGCTACTTACAGTAGTTCCATACCACAAGGGCACCATGCAAGTACACCGGTCGATGCGGGTCATCAAATGCTAACCAGCGCTCCCTCCCATCTGATTGGTGCACAGGAAGGGAGGACAAATCATTTTCGAGAGAGCATCAAGTAGGAGGATAAAGCAATACTTTGTCGTTCTTATCCAGACGACACGTGGTGTCACAGCGGTGTAGCAGAGGGCGCTCGCAGTATCCGAAAAAAAAAAGACCCATGACGACCGTCTTCTACCACCGCCCAATGGGTTGGCTGGCGGCCGGTCGTTTTAGGTCTTTGTTTTTTATTGACACCCGCGAACGGCGGCACTTCGAAGGTAGACCCAAGACAGATCCTGTGTTAAACGAGAGGCGTTCTCGCTAAACTAGCAAGTGGGGGGACGGGGGGCGCCTTGAGAAGAAGACTAACCCCGAGTAAATCGACCGTCGAGCTGGAGAAGTCATTGCCCATCCGCTCACGAGCACCACCACCTGTCTGCTACAGCCGAACGTACGTGAGGGCGAGTCCGTCCAAGTCCATCCGGGAACCGCCACGACAACGGGCATCAAGGTGCGGAGAGATGTTACATTCGAACGTGGAAATATGTCCCCGAGCTTTTTTTTTTTTCTGCTGTGGGTTGTTCTTGGAACATGCCAGATGTGGAGACAATGACGGAGGTTGATGCACGTCGTCGTGGTGCCGGCGAAAGGCGAAAGGCGAAAGGTCATAACTGTGCGTCTGTTTGGGGACAAGTACTTGCTGTGCTTTCTTGAGTTGGCGGCCGTAGTGTGTTGCTATACGTAAATATTTCCCTCGCGTTGATAAGGGGGTGAAGTGGAGAGGGATATTGCTGTGCATGAACAACAAAGGACCCCTCTGGCACCGGCGGTTGCTAGAAGAACGGTTGATCGTCGGTGTTACCTATTGCGTACTGATACTATTGCGACTTGCAAACTGCTGCACAAATCCGCGCAGCGTTCGGCATTTTTTCGCGCGGGTTCGTTTTGAGGTTTAGAACTTACAGGGGGTTTGGGCTTTGCCTGGCAATTCGGCAATACATATAGCAGTTACCTCTCGTACAGCACTGGGGCAAGAATTGAAAACAAGCTCGAAAGAAGGTTTGCAAGCAGCAGCCCGCTCGGGGAGCTCGCCTTCAAGAGAGCCAAAAAAAACGCCACGTACAACGTGCTTTCAGACCAGACCGCCCGTAAACCACGCATAGCAAAGCTACCCTTAGCACAAGGCTATGGTACGCCTTAAAGCTATGGAGTGGCAGAGTGGCAGAGGCCGTCGGTTGTCGACCGAGCATCTGGCTCTTTTCGTTTTTGGTCACGTTAAATAAACTTGGGCACCCTTTGTTTCTTTCCCCATCACGGAGTGCCGCCGATATGCGCCAGTAAGACGAAGCCCACCCATTGGTCCCTCGCTTTTTCAACGGTGGAATCAGTGGTATGCCCGCCCGCTTGAATTTTTTGTTTTCTCAACAGTATTTTGTCCGTACTTTTGTTACAGCAGTAGTTGACTGCTCGTCGATATGCCATGTGTCGCAAAAAGAGTGTTGGAAACATCTGAGACACACCTAGTCAGTGGAATGATGGCTGTGCTACCTTCTCGTGTATTTTGAAGGATAGTGTGTGCCTTCGATCCAGGTTTGCCAGGACGTCGTCATCATGTAAAAAAAGTGCTTCTGCTATGAAAATAGCCTTGAAATGGGGTTTAGGGTGTTTGTCATGGTAGTCGAATGCACATGTATCGGAGATTTCAAGACGTATTTTCGCGTGTTTCGGAAAAGTGCCTTCTTTTTTTGGCTCTTTGGATTGTTAGTCCACCGTTTTCTTCCCGCGCTGTGGATCTTGGGATGTTTCTCGTTTCGTATCGAGCTCAATTGTCGATTGTACTTCTTGCATGCCTGCTTCTTGCAGAACACTTTTTTAGCTGCTTACCATGTCTTATCTCCAAACTGATGTTTTGTACTCAACACGAACATATGATACAACTCGCTGTTTACATCCGCTCGACCGGACATTTTTTTTGCCGAGAGGCCACTTCTTGAACATCCCGCCTATCGTGTGCCTCGAGTAATGGTCCGTGAACATTGCAAGCTGGTATCAACAGTATCTGTAACGCGGGTTTCAAATAGAGAAGGTGGCGGGCGCTGCCTGGCTTCGGTCTATTTTTCGCGGTAAAGATGTCTCACTTGCGTTCAGGCGTATTGTGACCAATGGGGATGAAGAGCGATGATCAATAGCACGGGCCGTGATTTGTTCCACCTCGAGACTGAACACCTAGGTGTCTGTCTCCCTGCAAGCGGGTGTGGCACACACCCCAAAAAAAAATGCCCCGATTTATTTTCACGAGAGCTTGCCCTTTCAAACCGGGCACTCTCTTGCCTCTAGATCTATCTTTACTGTTGGGCACGTCTTGTCATTGGAGTGCCGCCGATGTACGTCAGTAAGACAGCGCCCGCCGTTTTACAAGCCCTCTACTTAGTGATCGCAGGGTTTGTGTCCTCGACCAAAATTACGAGGTCTCTACCCGCCCGCACTCTATCCTCTCCATTTCCTGATTTCGCGCACACGTTGTTTTTGGTTCCAAAGTTCGGCCTCGTTCCACTTATGTTGTGCGCATGATTTCTTGCCGTGCTGTTTTGGTTGGCCGTGAGGAGATCTGTGCCCCTAATGTTGGTTTTGAAAGCAATGACGACAAGTATCGAGACTTATCACGGGCGTAAATAAACGCCTCATTTTCTTGCATGAACTTCTGGTAACCTTTTCCACGTAACTGGCTCTGCTTTTCTTCAACCCCAACAACACCTTTTCCCGTTCCCTCCCTAACCTTGTGCAATTTTTGTTGAACGCTTGCCCACTACATGATCGAACCACCCTCCCTTGCTGAATCTTGCCCATTTTCTACTGCGCGTTCCTTTTTTTTGGTGTGTTTATTGTATCGATGCGCAGGCAGGGAATGGATAAAAAGGTTAAGGGTGTGCTGCCTTGGCATGTGGGGCTCTTTTGGTGTTGGCAGATCAAAAGCAAACACACAGCTCGGTCTCGACACGTTTCGACGTAGAGAAGTGTGCCGGCGTTTCCTCCTTCTTCTTTCCACCACCACAACTTTCGGAGATTTCGGAGAAGAATTCAAGACGAAAAGGACAGAGCAGCGTGCTACTCCCCTTTCACGCCTACTACCCCCCCCCCACACCGTTGGAATTTCTACAAATCTCATGAGAGAGGGAACCCTCCCTGCCGCGTTCAGGGAAGTCAACACCAGGGCTGCAGACACCGACGTCTGACAGCTCCTGCAGACCAAGCACACAACCGCATACGCACTTGACGGGTTTCATCCACAAGCTTGAGGATTTCCAGGATGGTTGCCGTGCCGTGATTTTGAGGAAGAGAGCGTCGTCTACAGACAACAGGAGGAACCGCGTTTTTCACGTAGACTCCCCGTACACACCGTAAGCACCCCGACACCACCGGGGGTTTCCACATGTGCACGGCCGTTGCATCGTTGGAGGGGGGGGGGG
>CACKRE030003322.1:153667-166930 GCA_902602495.3 Ectocarpus sp. CCAP 1310/34
GGGGGGGGGGGGGGGGGGGGGGGGGGGGGGGGGGGGGGGGGGGGGGGGGGGGGGGGGGGGGGGGGGGGGTTCCAGAACGGGCGTGTTCTACACCGTTGAAGACTTTTGCTGCTGTGCCTAAGACAGAGCGTCTACGAATGGACACACCAGCACGTTGCCACTCCGCCCCCTACCGGCTCATACGACGCGAAACACGTTGATTGGTTTGGATCTGTTGGTGGGGAAGGGGTGGGGGGTCGACGTCTTTCGGGGGTGGGGGGGGGTCTGCACCTTACGAGCGAGAGAGTTTCCTGCTGTGAACCTGGAGAAATGCAAGCATCGGACTTTCCATCGAGAGAGAAGCGTACAGACTACGATTTTCGAGAACGAAAGCAGTCCGTACCACAGCCCGCCGTCACCTACACTACTTCGTTCGGCAGTCAAAGTGCAGGCGCAGTTTGTAGAGGAAAACAGAAGAGAGCACCAATTGCAGTGCTAGGCGTCAGTCAGACTCGTCAGACTCTGGTTAGGTAAGACGGAGAAGGGCGATTCAGTTTATCCACGGTGGCTTTGGTCACCGATTGTTGTCGAGCGTTTCTCTTCGCTGTTTGTTGTGTCTTTGATTTGATCTTGTTTTCCTTTCCCCGACATTTTCCGCAAGGCCCTGCCAATTCCTGGATGAAAATAGAGAAGCGGCGCAATTAAGATGTGACTCCAACCTGGCTTGGTGCAGTATCTCTGCCTTTTTGTTCGATATCCCTGGACGACTTTTTCTTGCGAACTGGACCTGACGACTGTCTTCTTCCTTTCTCCGTGTCATCGTTACGGGCTTGATTCTTCAATCGATACCATTCAAAAAAAAAAGAAGCGAAAGGGGCAAATAATTCGAATTTCTCTCAGAGCACTGACTTTCCCCACCGCCCCCCCCCCCCCCCCNNNCCCCCCCCCCCCCCCCCCCCCCAAACCACGCTCGCTCTCCCCTTCGTCTTTTGCGCTCTGCTCTGCCTGCCTTCCTCGCATTCTTACGGCTGTCCACACCTT
This sequence comes from Ectocarpus sp. CCAP 1310/34, assembly GCA_902602495.3. NCBI lineage: Eukaryota > Phaeophyceae > Ectocarpales > Ectocarpaceae > Ectocarpus > Ectocarpus sp. CCAP 1310/34. The sequence continues at coordinate 154,688 of CACKRE030003322.1, forward strand.
GTCGGGTACCTCCGCGATCCCTTTGCCGAACAAACTGGCATTGGGGGTGACGTACAACCGCCGTCTTGTCGGATTTTTGTTGATGTTGGGGGTGGGGGCGCGGAGGTAAGTGTACGGCTTTAGCTTGGGGGGGGAGAGAGGGTAAGGGTTGATTGAGTATAGGCAGGAGTTTGCGACAACAGTTTTTGCGACAGCACTTTACGTTAGCAATATGCGAACGCAGGGTTGGACTCGCTATACTTTTTCGACGTGCGGGGCCTCTCCTTCCCGAGATAGTAGATGTAGTACGTTGTGGTAGTCCTCGGGTCGAGGTGTAGGACTGGGCGTCGTTCTTGGTTGGGTTGAATGTCGCGACAATTAAGACGCCTTAAGCAATTTCCTGTCGGGCGTACGTCTGAGCTGCGTTCAAGCCGTAAATAAATATTTCCCGCCGTGTAGCTGCTGTACGAGTGATGTAGCGTACCGTTATTCCGCGGCATCATGGCCGTGCCCTTATCTGTAGCCAGGTAGCTGTTGAAGCGTTGTAGTCTGAATTCTACGCAACTGCAGAAGTGAGCGTGACCTCTGCAGCAGTACACGGGGTGATTTTTAACGGAGTGGATAGAAAAATTACCGGCTGTGGCCGATTCCTGTTGTGTGCGCTGCACAACGGCAGCGCAGGAGTCAATGAACCGTAAAATTTAACGAGCTTCATTGTTTTGCCTCCGCGGTAGGGTTGGTCTTGTTTGAATGTGGCTCACCAAGAATAGGGGCACTGGACAGGCAAACGAACGACGAAAGACCACAGAAAAGCTTTAACCCTCCTAGTACTGGAAGCCCAAATGGGGACACTTTGGGGACACTTCGGGACACAGCACTCAAAGACCTATATACCGCACTGTAGTCACTCTAGGCTCCGCTGTATGCAACGCTCGTGAGAACCCTTGGTCTTATCATGCTTGGCTGAGGTGGTACGCTGTGTGATATGCTGTACACGTCTCCCAACCCGCGTGCCCCCCAGTTCGCAAAACTTAACATCGCCTGGTACTGGAAAAATTTGTTGACTTGGCTTAAGTTTGAAAAGTGTCCCACGTGTTTTGGGGACACTTTTCATGCTGAAGCCAAGTCACCCTTTGCCTGGCAAGGAGCTCAGGTTCGTTGGAGGGACTGTAGCCCATCCGCCAACGACTGAAAACCATTTTTTCGGCATTTTTTGTCTGCGGAGGGATTTGAGTGCTAGGACTGTCCGTCGCGGCCAGATGGGACAACAGTGTACAGCACCCTCCTGTGTCAACACACTGAAACGAACGGACTAAAGAACAGCTACGTGAACCTGAAACACTCAGCGGAGGGCTTGTGTGTGACGATCTGACACAACGGAAGCATTTCGTGCGACAAGCCGGGAGAAAAGCCATATCTCGCCAATTGAGCGCAAACGATCCACGTACGCGGTGTTTCTTTGTAGCGAGTCTGACGTCACACGCTTGCTTTGGCTGGCTGCCTCGAATTCTCGTTCCTGCCACGTTGCCCACGCAGGCCGTTTGCATGACCCACGGTGAATGAGTTATGCGTGCCAGCTCCGTCGAATTCAAAAGCGAGAGGTTATAGTTATCCCCCCTATTTCCCACCACCAAACCTCCTACTACCTCTTGACCTGAGTTGGGCGACACTGAATGAAACACTGCGGGAACCAAACACCACCACACATCTCTCTCTCTCGCCCTCCCGCCTTGAATACCTTTATGTAAAAAGAACGATCGATTTGCGGCCGTCGAAACGGAGGCGCGAATCGTACTGCCGTTGATGGAACAAATGGAGGGCTCTCCCTCAAGACCTTCACCAACCAAAGGAACGCCACACACTCAGTCCGCAGAGCAAGTAAGAACGAGACATACACGCGAGTACCGGCCCACCCACACCGAACACCAATAAAACAGGATATTACTATCCGCACTAACTAGTCTCTCGGCATATCATCCGACCAGCAGTTCAGGCGTCGGTGGAGGCTTGATCTTGTCTTCGTTCATGAGAAGCTTGAACAGTCCCGTGCCCAAGGGGATCGGGATCCCCATGATGATGCACTGCCAGGAAGACGCGTACGCGGCCAGGAAAAAAATAATTTAGCTTGGTTGTCGTTGGCTGGACACGGTGAAACAACGCCGGCTGGGTGAAGGTTTGAGGAAAGTCTATTGCCCTGCTGTGTCATTTCCTTCCCGTTGTTCTTGAGCCCACAGAATGAGTTAATATACCGGCTTGAGAGTCAGCTATTCTGCTTGTCAGCACGTACGTGTTTACACGTATTTAAGCGGCAGCCTGGGACTTGGAAGCAAGAGGGGGTATGGATGGCGGCCAGAACGGCTTTTACAGCATAACAAGAAACGGAGCACTGCATGACGCTCCGCTAACCTGGGGAAAAAGCAGCAGTGGGCCGGAGGCCAAAAAAAATATCTCATCAAATTAAGCTTGAGGGCAAAGCCAGACCCCAAAGCCTGTGTTCCCCGCCTATGTACGTCCTGCAGTAATCCGCGGCAGTCCTTACCTCGCTGACACCGACGATGGCATCGTGTCTGCCGTGAACGGAGGCGTCGAAGAGGTGGTCCGTGGTTTTCTCGAAGGACGCCAGCATCAGCACCGACTCGCGCATCTTTGACACCCCGAACCGCGTGATGCCCAGCACCTCACCCTGACGGACGATGAAAGATCAAACACACAAGGAGAAAGGGAGATGACGGCAAGCAAAGTACTCCTGCTGTACAGGAAGGAGCCCAGGTGATCTACAACAGCAACACGAGAGGTAGTCCCTCTCGTGATGTATGTTTGCTAACCATTAAAAATTGGAGGCGAGGTCCGGAAGGTTAACTGCTGTTTGTGCAGTTCCGACCTGTTTCGTGTTGTGGCTTGTGTTGTTGCCGACACCCTTCTTTCTTTCTACACAAACGCCTTCGACTTCGCTGACATTTACCTACCCAGCCCTTGTCGTAGGAAGATATTTTTGTCCTTCTGTGACCTCACGTTCAACGCCCAAGTCATGCAACCCCCGGAAATGTATACCCCTCCACATACACTGCAAAAGCGGTAGAGAGGTAGGTTCGCAAACTGCGGTTTACTTTCGCCAACAACAGCGACGATATAGACCCCTCTCTTGGTTGAAAAAAAGGCCTCTTGGTTCATCGAACCCAGTCTCCAGGATCGCTCGGGAAAAGGCATAGGGCATGGATTCATGTAAATTAATTCCTAGCACAACAGATTCGTGTATATGACAATAGGGCATGGGTCGATGTAAAACAAATCCTAGCACGACAGTTTCGTGCATATGGCAAAGCAGTAGATAGAACAAGCGACAAGAACAAGCTAGCAACACTCTCAAGCAAAACGTTACCTTGAACGTCATGACGTCTGCCAGCAGGAGTAGATGCCGTCGGTCAATGGAGATACCGTAAGCCTTCATGATGTACGTGATCTCCTCCGAAATGATGATCCGAGCCGCTTCCACGCCCAGCGTGTGGAACACCTGCGGAGTGGAGACAGCGCATGAGTTGACAGACGTGTTTGGCCTTCATTTAATGAGTTCATGTGTGTTTTTGTACTACTACTCGAAGTAATTTTAGTTTCCTAGGGTTAGGACGATATTCGGATGTGTAGGTGCAACTGCCACTGAGAGCTCCAGAGGTGTCCCGAGGTGTTTTTCATGGTGCTGTTGTCCTGTTACTCGTCAAACCACCGTGCTACTAAAAAACTGAGAACAGTAGTGGGCCCTGTATAGTGCCTGTCGAATAGTGCCGGGTGCCGGTATAATGCCGGTGTTTTCGGCTCGCACGCACTGAAAACCAAGTCGTTCTGTGCTTTAAATTGTGCCCGTGTCCGGTATGTTGATGTCTGCACATGGTGCAGCAGTGCCGATAAAATCTCTGAACACATACCGGTGCTATACAGGGCCCACTACTGCTGTACACTGGTGTGCCTGACAGCGCCATTTGCTGCAGCTGCACGGCTACGGAAAGGCAACGCCATCGGACGGGTCATTGATGACGTGGAGCCTCTGCCTTCCCCCGCGTAGGGGTTAACAGCGACCACTGAAAGCTGTGCCAAACATGAAATAGAAGGGGCAGAAAACACGACTCTTCTGAAGCAACATTAGCAATACCACCAGTACAACCAAGAGAAGTTGCAGAAACGCCATCACTTGAACTAGCACAAAAGTCAGCAGAAGCGGACAAACGCCAAAAGTCTATGCAAGCAATTATAAGTAAGCAAACATGCTGGATTAAGTGTAGAATTGGGTAAGTTGGAGTCAGGGTTAGAATTACGGTTTGCGTGCCCCCTCTCTTCAACCTTTCATTTTTTCGTTGCGTAGGCAGTCCACAAACACACCACCCGGCGCGTGATTCGGATGTGCCCAGGGGTCAAACGGCTACGCAAGTCACGACTGTACGTGAGAATGAACACCAAGCAAGTTGACTCAACCACCCCACCATCCACGCACCTCAATGATGTGGTTCGACCTGGTTCTAGAACCGTCGATGCCGGGCGCTCCCATCACAGCAGCAAGCCCGTACCCTTCCACCAGCAAATGGTACCTGATGAAACAAGGTTCCAGACAACACGCCGTCCCAGTCAAATCAAACGTATCCGTTCCGCAGAGTGTCGTTTGTTTTAGAATCACCATATATGACACAAGACACACACCCCCTGGACCGATTTTCGAAGCTCGATTTTTCAAAAGTAGCAGCAGTCGCAGGGCCGAAAACGGCGGCGTTAAGGCCGTCTGGTCGAGAGCTTTCTGAAAACATGCCCTTTCGTCTATGCATCCTCTTCGTCGTGGAGAAACCGAGCTTTGAAAATCGGTCCAGGGGGCGTGTTATCTTATGTCAATTACGGTATGGGCGAAGGAGACACACTTGTTTTCTTTTTACGTCTCGTTCGTTTTAGAAGTACCATATGCGTGTAGGCCGTACGAGATCGTTTCCCTCCCCTTGAACAAAATCTCACTCATCCGCCGTGAGACAACCACATGCCAACGTGCGGAGTCCCCGACCCTAACCCTACTCCAACAGAACAATCCAATGAGCGGCAAGAGGTGACAAGAGCCCCATCCCCTCCCGACGTCATTTTCTCTTCACCGAACTTGGCTCTTTTCGGGACCTGTCTCCAAACTCACGAGAGCACAATAATAAAGAACACCGGAACACAGACGTAGAGCATCTCTGGGGTACTAAAAAAGCAGGTTCGAGCCCCGAACCCGTTAGTGGGTCCTAGTCTTGATACTATCTCGACTACAACGTTTCTGGTCGTGTAGAGAAAAAACTACCCATTGTAAAATGCCTTGCGGGCGTAAAACGTCAATGGAATCCCGTGTCTATGTGTCATCCAGGGAATCAGCCAACTCCTTCGAAATACCGACCTACCTCGCTTCGGGCTCGCCGCGCAAAACGTAAAGTCGCATGCTCGTATCACCCTGATAACCAGCCCATAACTAGCACCGACTTACCTCTCTCGACCCCTACGAAAAACCGACCTACCTTTCTTTGGGCGCGGCTCCTGAGGCAGCGCCGGAGGAGTTCTCCTGCACGTTGATGACGGCGCGGTTGACCGAGGGGATCCCTTGGACGATCACCCCGGGCAGCACGGCCTTGAGGGCCTGGAGAACAAAGAAGGTCTTGGGTCGCACCGTCTCCGCTGCCCTTGCGCTCTTGGCGCCGGACAGCTCTGGCGGCATCACCTTGATCTAGTGGGGGGCGGGGAGCGAGGACACGATGATGATGATGATGATGATGATGATGATGGGGACGGAGGGGGTCTCTACAGGGTACATCGAACGAAAATGCCACCCATTGACCAACAATGCCAACTACCGTAGTAGGCGGAGAGATGGCACCGCTTCTAGACAGACTTTCACAGCTCGATTGCTCCACGACCTAGATTGTCTGTACCGTACTGTATACCGTACCGTGGTATTCCGTAAGAGGCGAAGAGATGGCACCGCTTCTAGACAGACTTTCACAGCTCGACTGCTCCACGACCTAGATTGTCTGTACCGTAATGTATACCGTACCGTGGTATTCCGTAAGAGGCGAAGAGATGGCACCGCTTCTAGACAGACTTTCACAGCTCGACTGCTCCACGACCTAGATTGTCTGTACCGTAATGTATACCGTACCGTGGTATTCCGTAAGAGGCGAAGAGATGGCACCGCTTCTAGACAGACTTTCACAGCTCGACTGCTCCACGACCTAGATTGTCTGTACCGTAATGTATACCGTACCGTGGTATTCCGTAAGAGGCGAAGAGATGGCACCGCTTCTAGACAGACTTTCACAGCTCGACTGCTCCACGACCTAGATTGTCTGTACCGTAATGTATACCGTACCGTGGTATTCCGTAAGAGGCGAAGAGATGGCACCGCTTCTAGACAGACTTTCACAGCTCGACTGCTCCACGACCTAGATTGTCTGTACCGTAATGTATACCGTACCGTGGTATTCCGTAAGAGGCGAAGAGATGGCACCGCTTCTAGACAGACTTTCACAGCTCGACTGCTCCACGACCTAGATTGTCTGTACCGTAATGTATACCGTACCGTGGTATTCCGTAAGAGGCGAAGAGATGGCACCGCTTCTAGACAGACTTTCACAGCTCGACTGCTCCACGACCTAGATTGTCTGTACCGTAATGTATACCGTACCGTGGTATTCCGTAAGAGGCGAAGAGATGGCACCGCTTCTAGACAGACTTTCACAGCTCGACTGCTCCACGACCTAGATTGTCTGTACCGTAATGTATACCGTACCGTGGTATTCCGTAAGAGGCGAAGAGATGGCACCGCTTCTAGACAGACTTTCACAGCTCGACTGCTCCACGACCTAGATTGTCTGTACCGTAATGTATACCGTACCGTGGTATTCCGTAAGAGGCGAAGAGATGGCACCGCTTCTAGACAGACTTTCACAGCTCGACTGCTCCACGACCTAGATTGTCTGTACCGTAATGTATACCGTACCGTGGTATTCCGTAAGAGGCGAAGAGATGGCACCGCTTCTAGACAGACTTTCACAGCTCGACTGCTCCACGACCTAGATTGTCTGTACCGTAATGTATACCGTACCGTGGTATTCCGTAAGAGGCGAAGAGATGGCACCGCTTCTAGACAGACTTTCACAGCTCGACTGCTCCACGACCTAGATTGTCTGTACCGTAATGTATACCGTACCGTGGTATTCCGTAAGAGGCGAAGAGATGGCACCGCTTCTAGACAGACTTTCACAGCTCGACTGCTCCACGACCTAGATTGTCTGTACCGTAATGTATACCGTACCGTGGTATTCCGTAAGAGGCGAAGAGATGGCACCGCTTCTAGACAGACTTTCACAGCTCGACTGCTCCACGACCTAGATTGTCTGTACCGTAATGTATACCGTACCGTGGTATTCCGTAAGAGGCGAAGAGATGGCACCGCTTCTAGACAGACTTTCACAGCTCGACTGCTCCACGACCTAGATTGTCTGTACCGTAATGTATACCGTACCGTGGTATTCCGTAAGAGGCGAAGAGATGGCACCGCTTCTAGACAGACTTTCACAGCTCGACTGCTCCACGACCTAGATTGTCTGTACCGTAATGTATACCGTACCGTGGTATTCCGTAAGAGGCGAAGAGATGGCACCGCTTCTAGACAGACTTTCACAGCTCGACTGCTCCACGACCTAGATTGTCTGTACCGTAATGTATACCGTACCGTGGTATTCCGTAAGAGGCGAAGAGATGGCACCGCTTCTAGACAGACTTTCACAGCTCGACTGCTCCACGACCTAGATTGTCTGTACCGTAATGTATACCGTACCGTGGTATTCCGTAAGAGGCGAAGAGATGGCACCGCTTCTAGACAGACTTTCACAGCTCGACTGCTCCACGACCTAGATTGTCTGTACCGTAATGTATACCGTACCGTGGTATTCCGTAAGAGGCGAAGAGATGGCACCGCTTCTAGACAGACTTTCACAGCTCGACTGCTCCACGACCTAGATTGTCTGTACCGTAATGTATACCGTACCGTGGTATTCCGTAAGAGGCGAAGAGATGGCACCGCTTCTAGACAGACTTTCACAGCTCGACTGCTCCACGACCTAGATTGTCTGTACCGTAATGTATACCGTACCGTGGTATTCCGTAAGAGGCGAAGAGATGGCACCGCTTCTAGACAGACTTTCACAGCTCGACTGCTCCACGACCTAGATTGTCTGTACCGTAATGTATACCGTACCGTGGTATTCCGTAAGAGGCGAAGAGATGGCACCGCTTCTAGACAGACTTTCAAAGCTCGATTGCCCCACACCCAAGTGGGTACGGAAAGGGCCCCATTCGCTTGCGGAAAACCCTCGACGAGATTTTTTTTAGAACCACCATTTATTGAGTTGGTACAAGCTTTGGTTGTGATGGAATCGAGCTTTGAGAATCCGTCTAGGGGGGGTGCCATCTCCAAGCCTCTTCATATACCTTGAGACAGCTGTACATCGAAGGCACTCGCCACTCATTGACCGACCACTAAAAAATATAAAAATATAATACAGATAGATAAATGAAGAATAATGGATTACTGATGTAACTTTGCCACCAACCTCTGTACCTTATGACCGCCGCCCGAGATGACCACGTGCTGCGGCTTGAGGTCCCTGAGCACCCTCGGCCTTGTCTCGCCGAAGTTGCCCTTGAGGATCGAGTGCCGCACGGTGTGAACGTTGATGTCCAGGTGCAGGTCTTGCACGGCGTGCATGTCCAGCTTTATGGCGATAAAGCACTCCGAAGCGGAGAACACCTCCTTCATGTACACCGCCACCTGCACGAGGGAGCAGTTCAAGCATAGTGGGGGAAAGCGTAAACGGGGAGCGGGGATAATATTGTTGTCCGCTTGCCACTGACTGTTTACGCTCCCTTGAAGCATGGAGGTCAGGTCTTCCCACAGTCGGTATCCGCAAAAACAAATTCGAAACAAGACCGTCCCCCAACACAAGTAAACACTAGTGCGTAAGAGTAGATAGGTGGAAACCCACCGAAGCGCTCTTTGAAACGCTTCATGAACCAACCGAACACGCGTCGGGAAACGTCGTCTCAGTCTTGGCCCTGCATCCGTCTGCCTTAGCCAAGGACAACGAAAAAAACGCTTTCGACGCTTGTTCTTGGCCTGACACTGAATACAGAAGACTCGTTCCTCTTTCGATAAACGTCATGACGCTATCAAGAACCAACACGCCTTGTCCCAACACTTCTTTATCTTCCGATAAACGCATTGACGCTAATACTCCAAAACCGAACGCCTTCCAGTCACATACGTTCATCTCCCAACGTAATTAAATAACGAACCTGTCCAAGAGTGGTCTTTTCGATCTTGGCCTTGACAACCCTGGCCGACGTCCTGCTGTCGTCCTGCACGAGCTTAGCCGTGATGATCGGCGTGCTGATGTTCTGAGGAAAACGAGTCGGGCACAAATGGAATCAACCGTCAAACGTCCCACAAACAAATGGGCGTGTTATGCTCAACAAAGCTCTTGACATTCGCTACAAATCTGTGTACAGTCTAACAGAGAATCACGTTGACGGGTAAACGGTCGACAGCAAGAAACCATACCAGTGACGGATATACCACGAATAACACACACTTGCTACCCCCGTGGGTCAACCAACAACATGGCACCGCTACAGCTGAACATTAGCCAGCGTCGCAATTCTGCAAACACAGCAAAGGCCACAGCTGTGCCACACTCGATGCCCAACCGATTTTTTCAAGCGTAGCAAATTCACATACACTCAAAAAGAAAGACACTTCCCGTTCGAGATATAACCCACTTGAAAGGGGTGGGCTGAAAGTCTACTCTTGGTTGTTTTTTCCTTCGCACCTTGGAGGCGTTGATGATCTCCTTCAACCGGGGGACCCCGAGCGTTACGTTCATGCTGGCAACGCCGGCGAAGTGGAAAGTCTTGAGGGTCATCTGGGTACCCGGCTCCGAGATACTCTGTGCTCCGATTGCTCCAACCGCCTGACACAGGACGGAAAGACAGAAAGGGACGAGAATAATAGTCATGAACAAACGGTTAGAAACGAACGGTTATCAAGGTCGCCAAAAAGAATTGCCACAACCGGAATGGAGGACGGAGAGTGTTACTCCTGTGTGGCTGTGTGACCCCAGCTGGTGCTTCCAGAAACTATACCGAGAGATGTAAGGACCGACATCAGAACAACGGGGGTGACAATAATATTCAAAAACTGCCTCCTTGCTATACATGCATGCAGGTAAAATGTCCCACGCCCGCTTTCGCAAACGTGTAGTAACATGACAGAAACACCCAGTAGTCAACGAACTGCGCACGTTAAGAAAAAAAAAGCAGAACACAATGAGGTGACACACCCAGCTGATGCCCACTACTCCTGTAGGGTTACTTGTAACACAAGAAAAAAAAAAACATGGAAGACGTGCCCCGTTTCTACGCAGCAGTACAAAACCCCTTGCGCTCGTTCAACGAAAGCCGTTTCTGTTGCAAACGCTCGTATCAAACGATTGTTTTCACATCACGCCGAGCTGTGGCGTACTTTGCCATTTCTCCATTGTCTGTCTTGGTTGTTGGATATGACTATTCCCTGGTTATCGTGTTCCTCGTTTGGTTTTTGCGGGGTCTACCTTTGTTACAAAAGTGCGAGGGGGAGATATCGCTGTATGCTGCTCGGGGAAAACACAGGTATGATACTGCTCCGCTAACGCTATGAATTGATTCATGACCAACCCTAGACCCTTATCTATGCACATCGATGAATTCATTGTGCTATATTAGTAAACAAAAAAAAAACTGCGACAGGCTTGCCTCTCCTGGCTCGACCAGTGCCCTCTTGTACTTGTCCAAACAGCGGCGAAGAAACTCTTCAGCCTGGGACGCCGTCACACGGCAGGTGTTGGACACAACAAGCTCTCCCGCCTCCGATTCCTGCATACAGGGCAGCGCAAAAACATGGTGCAGCATTAGCATAGCATAGCATAGCATAGCATAGCATAGCATAGCACAGCATAGCGAAGCACAACACAGAACGGTGCAACACGGCACAGAACGGCACAGTGGAGTTCAAGGGGAAAATAAGGCAACATTGCTGTTGGGTGGGTGGGTGGATGGCGGATCGAAGCATGTTTACAAAACCGCGTTGTGGAACAAGGCATGGCGACGCACAAAACATGACGTCTTACACACACACAAAAAAAAGCGTGACGGTATAGACGCAGTACACCGGAAGAGAGTGTACATGCGCACCAAACGCGTTTATTACCTCCAAGATCATGGAAGCGCACGTCAGAGCAAGCGCTCATCACACATCCCTGAACAAAAATGAAAAATACGAACAGTGTCGACATGGAACTTCGTAGATCAGGGAACGCAGTAAACGCAGGGAGATCTACATAAATCTATAAATAGTGCACGACGCCCCCTCGGTCCTGAGTGTACAGCGTACAGCATCCTAAAAATAACCCCAAGGCGGCGGGCGGGAAAAACGTTGGAGTGGAGAGTAAATCTGTTACCAAGAAACGCTAAAAAAAGAACGATGACACGCCCAACACACGGTTGTACAGACAGCGGGACACGAAAAGCACTGCTGTGGTTGTAATATCTCGAACGGTTATGGTCAATCCTTGACTGTGTGTATAATTTCTGAAAACCGCAAGAGGGGTGGACACCGCTGCGCGGAGCAACAAACCAAGACCTGAACGCGCTATCCATCCCACCATACCTCCGGCGTGCCCTCGATCCCGGCGAACTCCCACCAGTCCTTGAACTTGGCGGACCCCGCTGGTCCGAGCTTGTCGGCCCTCCAAGCTGCCGTCCCCACCGCAGTCGCCGGTGCCTTTGGCAACAGCAAGGGAGGGAGGGGGGGGCGTATTCAAGCTTTAGTCGGTAGATCATGGGGGGCGGGGGGATGCTCATGACTTGCAAGTCTGTGGTAGACCATTGCGAGGGGCGGGGAGAGCGGGTACTAATGATTTGCATGTCTTCGTTGGTAGACCATTTACCGGGGGCGGGAGCGGGGGTACTTATAGCCGTGCATGTCGTAGTCGTTAGACCATTGACCTTGCAAGGGGGGCGGGGGCGGGGGCGGGGGGTACTCAATGTAAAATCGTGCCGTAGTTGTTTGACAATTGACCTCGCATCCCTACACAATGACGCGACGGAATAATATGCCGGGTCAAGCCGGCCCAGGCTGGTCAGAACCCTTGCGCGTGCGGGGGGGGGGGG
>CACKRE030003322.1:167792-200589 GCA_902602495.3 Ectocarpus sp. CCAP 1310/34
GGGGGGGGGGGGGGGGGGGGGGGGGGGGGGGGGGGGGGGGGGGGGGGGGGGGGGGGGGGGGGGGGGGGGGGGGTACTATTATTTTTGCATGCTGTAGCTGTGATAGACCATTGACCACGCGTCCTCGAGAGAACGGGGCAATGTTCCCACGAGACCCATCACCAATGGCCAATCGTTCTTTCCTACGTTACTTCACAACAAGAGGTGGCTCACAAATATTTTCCCTGTCCTATCTATCCTATCGATATCACTTCCCGCCTTTTCAGCCCACTCCCTTGCCCGAGTATAGCTACAGTTTTCTCCATTCCGTGCCTCAAACATCTCTTTGTACCTTACTTCTGTTCTTGCCAGCTCACTCATGTACACCTCTCTCCTTTTCGTAAAACGGACATTCTGCAACTACATGACCCCGGTGGTTGCGCTCGGTGACGCGTTAACACTTGAACTTGTCGTCTTCGTCTACTTTCTTGAATCTTCGCCAAAGTTCTCCAAGGCTGCGGTCCTCAGCCCCAAATTTGACCCTCAGCTTCGTCCCGGCATCCATGAATATTTGTAGGTACCCCAACTTTCTTCTGTCGACATTCCGTACACATCCAGACCCTCCATATTCTTGGTACCTGTTGTTAGATTATGTTCGTCTCTCTCGGCAAGAGCAACAGATAGCTTCTTCTCGACACGCTCCACGCCTGCCGTTTCCAACGAATCAACTCCGTCAAATATGAACTCCTTCTTACACGTCATCTACAACCGTAGCCCACTCCGTGGGTTGTCTGCCCCTCTTCTTGGTGACCCATTTCGCTTCCCAAGCTATTCTCCGCGACCGACCTCTCCTCTCCCGTGTCGTGCATACGATGCTGCTCTTGTATGCATAGCTTCCTTTTGTCTCTTCCCGATCATAGGGCGTTGGTCCCCATATTTGTCCATACTGTTGCCTTGCTTGCGCTTGGAGCATCTTAGGATGATTTCAGCTGCTTTCATCTGTGCCGCTTCGAGCTCTGAATACCTTCATTTTTCCTTCCCAACCACCTCTGCGTACTAAAGTGGCGGGATGATTACGCTCTTCCAAACTGTCAATTTGATGCGCATATCGACGTGCCGGTTCGCGAGAATTGGGTGTAACTTCCCTGCTCACTCTTTACCCTTTCCCGCTACTTTGGACATGCATGAACTCCACGTACAATATTTTGCCATCTCTAGTGCGAGGTACGTGCGATCTCTGATACTAGAAACTTCTCGATCTCCCGCTCCACTCGGGTAGTGGTTCGTATTTGATTACAATCACGCAGTCTCCTTTTGTAAGTGTGTTTTGAACATCCAGTGCACCATCTCCGCCGATCGACGCACTGCTGTCGAATGGCGTGAGCGTATCTCTCACCTTCCCCCCTCTTCGTTGTGTAATAATATGCAACAAGGGGGGGAGACAGAGAGGAACGCCAACGCCGACACGCGTACCAGCAATTCATCGACCAGCGGAGACGGTTTGCTGGATTTTTCACAACATGCTTATGAACGGGACCGCGTGACTGCAATCTAGCACGACGAGAAGGGAAGCACATAATCGACAGTAACCATTACAGCTAAAGCCCGAGATGAAGAAACAAATCTTCAAGAAAAAATGCTCAGATTTGGCCTTAAATAAGAAAAATCGACCAAGAAACACACCTTACTCGTGCATCCTAAACTAAACTCATCCTACACTAAAACTCTGTACATTATTGACCTATGCTCGACGGTGGTGACAAAAAGAAGAAATTGGGGCCTCGACCCCAAATTGGCGTTTCTTAAAACGCGGGCGCGCGGGCGCTAACATACCTCCGTGGGCAGCCGCAACCCTTCGCGGAGCCCCTTGCGCGTGGTCACCAGGTCCTCGAGATACTGCTTGAGCTCTTCCGTCCAACGCTGACCCTGGGGCAAAATCTGTTGAAATTCCTTCCCCGCCAGGACCTTGTTGCAAAGCTGCCTGCGGCGGGTTGAGGGAACGAGTGTGTAAGACTTCGTACCCCTGTTGCAAAAGCTGCCAGCGATGGGTTGAGCGAACGAGTTTGCAAGACTTCAAAACCCTGTTGCAAAAGCTGCCGACGATGGGTTGATTGGACGAGTTTGCAAGACTTCAAAACCCTGTTGCAAAAGCTGCCTACGATGGGTTGATTGGACGAGTTTGCAAGACTTCATAACCTTGTGGCAAAAGCTGCCTGAGATGGGTTGAACGAACGAGTTTGCACGACGTCATAGTTAGGATCCGGTTGCCTTTGGGACCCCTTCCGTGCTGCCGTACCGAACACCATGCTCGCGACATGCCTTTGTGGGACATCTCACGCGGGTTCACGGTCGCAGCAATCGCTTTCGTCAAACGAACGAGTCGAAATGCTTTTGGTAAGGATAGCGACGCCGACGAGTTAGTCCCACCCTCTTATCTAGCCGAAACTAAATGCTTGGACCTACGAAAACGCACATTAAGTGTGCCGTGGATCGAGCTGATACCCTTTTGATAGGGATAACGACGCCTTCGAGTTAACCCCACCCTCTATCTAGCAGCGGAAACTAAAACCTGGAGCTACGATAACACGCACAGGGTGCCGTGGCCTTCGGGGGATCTGCACAACATTCTGAGCCCGGAAGACGCCCTTCGCTAGGGTACACGAAATCTAAACGGTAGCCTTACCTGACCTCCATCTTCGGGATATCTGCACGACTCTCTTACACCGCAAGACGCACTCCCCCTAGGGGACACGAAACGTCGACGATAGCCTCACCCGAGCTCCATCGTAAGATGCCTTTCACTAGGGAACGTCAACGACAGCCTCACCCGAGCTCTGACCTTTGGCATGGGACACCAAACTCACCTGAGTTCCTTCGGCGACAGCGTCTTCTCGTGGAGGAAGAGGTTGGTGGAGGTGACCTGCGTCATGAGCTTGGCGTAGTCCACCGGCTGCCCGACATCCAGGAAATCGTCCGCCCCTCGGATCTTGACGCGCATGTTGGCCTGAGGAAGGATAAGTCAAGCCGCGACGTGGCAAACAACGTCGTTTACGCAAGTTCAACGGGTTGATGCACCGCATTTTATTGCTCGCCACCCAGCAGTGAACTCCTAACACACTAAATACCACCGCTACCCCCCAAAGGCACGGACAGATTCTTCTTCTTAGCACCTCCATGCAGGAAGGGTTCAGCCCATCGTCTCCGTAGACGAACTGAATGATGGTCTGCTCGCTGTTCCTGACCGTGCGGTCGTACTGCATGCTCAGGTCCTCCAGCGCCTTCATCAGCCGCCGGGCCATGTACCCAGTCTCTGCGGTCTTGACAGCCGTGTCAACCAACCCCTGTGCACCGGAAACCGCCAAAATGTTTACACGGCCAAGTAAACAAGCTGTTCTAAAGCTGTTTCACGTTCCCCACCATTTTTTCCATTTTCTGGAAAAAAATAGATATCTGTAAGTGGTTGGGTGTGCTTGTTTTTGTTTAGGGTATATTTTTCAGTTTTGGGGACGCAATAAAATAGGCGGGTGGCGGATTCGAACTCGGGTTCTCTTCCAGCAAAAGCAGACATGACATCGTCTACATGCCGATATGAACAGAAGGGAATCGTCCTCGACAGACGTTGGGGAGATTCTGGAGGGGGGAATCCACAGCTCTGGGATAGATTCTTCATACCAGCGAGGAGTGGAAACAGGTCTAACTCAATTTCCAAGACATCAACACCCGCCTGATGTACCAGTCGCTACCACAGAAATCCTCGACTACCACAGAAATCCTCAAGCCATTGTGTTCCGTAATGTCAACATGGAAACCACGCACCAGTAAAAGCAATTCAATCAACAGCGATGGCGACAACACCAAGAGAAACATTTTGGTTGAATCATCGCCGGGCTACAGGGTTAGGTGTTGGCCTTGGTCAGACTGCGAAACATGCAAGCGTGTCGCCGGCTTCGGCCGTCTGTGACGATGTCAGAAAGAAAGCAGAGCTCGGTACCACGAGCAAACAGAGGTTGGTAATACAAGTCAGGTCCAACAAGCAACAGCATCAACAACTTTAGCTGACTTAAAAATTCGGCGAAAGGTTAACTTTCCTAGCCAAAGACCCAACTGCATCAAAATGCCCTTATTTCCCGAGCTGTACCTTCCTGCCCACCTGGCTTCATTCGGTTCGAGTCTTCACACCACTACCCAGCAGCAGCAACAAAGGGTACCCTCTCGTACTGGATACACGTTGAAGGTACCTTGCCGCAAGTACCCTGGTTCGGACACTTTTATAACCGTGCCCTGCATGTGGGTCCGGTGAAGTTTGACGGTACCCTGCCGCATTTTTCTGTTGGGTCCGGGCACATCAAAGGTATAAAATAGTACACCAGTGCCGGATACATACGTGACGTTTCTGCGGGTACGAGCTCCCGAACTCGGGCACTTGGTAGTTTGCAAAATACGGGGTGCTCGTCAATAATTTAACCACCAAAAGTATGGATCAAAGTTCCGGAAGAAAGAAAACGGGAGGTGCTTCTGCTTTTATCTTTCCCCGCACAGCCCTCTGACCCCCCCCTCCCCCCCGGGTACGCGCTGTTCTCACCTCTCGGCCCCCCATGGTGTGGAAGAAGAACTCGGTAGCCGTGAGTCCGCTGTAGAAGCTGTTCGCCACAAAGCCCTTGGCCGCAGGGAACAGGCTGTTGGCCTCGAAGTGCGGCAGCGTTCTGAAACACAAGTAGGTGCAAGCAAGTGCATATCGTCAACTCATGGCCTGTCTATCAACCTGGGTTGGGAATACACAAGACAGCCTGTCCGAGCAATCAGTTGCTGTCTGAAAGACGTACCGTGAACCGTTGCGAAGCCTAAACTGTGCATGGTACGGGATACACAGAAGCGACAACTACAGAGATAAGGTGGAAGTGCAGATAGGTCTGTTGGAAAATGGCAGCATAGGACAAAAAAAAGGTATGTCAATCGGGTTGTTATCGATAAGCTTGCCCTGGCCAACTGCTGCCGGTAGCCACACGACAAAACAACTATACCACCTCATGTTAACCACCAACAATACCAGACGACAACAGCATGTGTGCTTCCTTCCGCTCCCAAGTGAACAGATTGACACACCCCACCGTGATTTTTGGATAGATTTATGGTTTCCATTAGATTCATGGTTCCCAATCTGCATCGTTCGTAGTAATCACCTGTTCACGAACCCGTTCTGGATGCGCTTGCCCCCGACCGATTGCTGCCCCACGCAGGCAATCATCTGGGAGATGTTGAGCGGGGATCCCTTGGACCCGCACTCGGCCATGATACGGGGGCTACGCAGAATCGCGGCACGAGGGGCGGCAACACGTACCGTAAACGTGCAGAGCGAAAAGGGCTATTGTTAGGTTCGTGGACGCGTGTAGACGGTGTGCCGGTGTCGTGCAATGTTAGGGCAGATCTAGCTCCTACTGGAAGTTCCAACACCGTCGGATTACCATTCGCCCACCGTATTTTACCGCAATAAAACCAATCAGTACCACCCATTCGCGACAAAAATCATATCGCCGGACCGCTTACCTACAAGCACCCCTTTGTGACACGGGCCAGCCGTTTGGTCAAACCATCAAGGCCATTTAATACTGCTGGCAGTGTAGCTCGAGGCATTCGCGACAAAGAACAATGACCGCGGACGTAAAAGTTGGCACAAACGTCGTGAGCGGTGATGACGACAACACTAGTGATAGCATACCTGTTGACCCAAGGCAAGGCCTTCATGGCCCCTGTCCCCGCTGTCTCTCGAAGCTTGCCGAGAAGCCCGTTCAGCTCACTCTCTAGCGACTGCGAGGTTGCCGCAAGGACACCACAAAAAATGAAACACGGACAGCACACCACAGGACACAACCAAGGTCGAAACACGGGTGATATAATTTGAGTGCCAAGTTCAGGAGCCGGCGACGCAGTTTTCGGACGGGGAAAACACAGCTACAACGAAGCATACGTAGCCATTTCCTGTCGTTAGAGTTGATAGCAACCCAAATACCCTTCCCAATCCAACACGAAAACTCGATGTTCACGAAGCCAAGGATAACAAGATATGAAAAAACTCTGCAAAAGACTTGATGAGAGCGTTCTGTAGACGTGCTGATTGGCTCGGCCCCATCCTCCGTTGTAAGCCAATCAAAACCAACCGGTCCCGTGAGCATGTTCCGCAGGGTGTTTGCCGGTATGGAATATCTTGCCGTCATGAAAGGGCCACTTTCGTCCGCCCGTCACGCCACGCCGCCAGCGGCCAGGTATCTTGAGTCCCCTACGGCCCTACGGAATCACACAACACGTTTTTACCTTGATAGACGCGTCGCTAAGCTTGAATAGACACCTGGTGGTCGTGGAAAAGAGGAATCTATTCGTCCTGGATTCCTTTACCGTCACTTCCGTTACGGTCATCACCGCGGCCATCTATGATGCGGAATAAAAATTTATCTAGATGGAATCGCGGCCCAGTTTAGAGGGCGTCCTGGTCTCTACCTGGCCATCTACGGTGAGGAATTTACCTGGATGGCATCGCAGCCCGGTTTTAGGGGCATCCTGTTGTTGTTGAAGAGCCGAATCTGTTCGTCGGCCTCCGTGTAGCCATCGGTTAGGAGTTCGTGCTTCAGCGCCGATAGCTGCACCCGCCCGCGAGAAAGACAATGGCAGAAGAATCCAATGCGCAAGGTCAGACCTGGGATACCGTAACTTGACATTTCCCTCCAGGAGCGGGAGAACATGTTGAATATAGAGGCAGAGGTGGCAGTACACTGCTGTGCCATGTGCATACTCTACACCACCTTCCGCGGTGGGGGGGGGCGCGCGGCTGCAACCGGGGGGAGGGTAGGCTATAACCAGAGCGCGCGGGGGGTAGACGCATGCCGTGGTCGTGAGATCATTGGGCATCGCATCCCTACCATGCCGGGACGGAGGGAAACGTCAGGTTGTCGCCGGCCCAGGCTTAGCTTCATAAGGAAGAACCAGAAAGCCGTGCGTGTGTGTGTGTATCTACAATCAGCATGACCAACGAGACCGTTACATAATGAAAAGCACCAGCGACGAAACGCAGCAACGAGAGATGAAACGAAGCAGGAGGCCATGGCAAATAACTTGTTACACGCTGGTTGGTTGACGGATGGCTGCTGCTTGCTGCTTGCTCACCTCGGCGCCGGGGGTGACGTCCTCGATGCCGATGCTGAACCCCCTGTGACCACCAAGGTAGCGAGCGCAGACCTTCGCCAGCCGGTTCATGCACCTTCGCCGCCGCAAAAAAAGGAGACATGAGGACGGAGATGGAGAAAAAACGAATTAAGATCGAAAATAAATATCCAGAAACAACGGAGGGGTTATGAAACTCTGGTGCGACTAGCTCATTCGGTAATTACGCTCGGAGGTTGACTTCCGCATTCTAAAAACAAAAACAAAACAGTGGGAAGGAAGCAACGTTGGGGTTATATACCAAATGTTACCAGTAACGATTGAGCCAGCTCCACGCATTGACGGTGCACTCAATGTATGAGGGAGGGGAGGGACGAAAAACAGAAAAATACCGCACAGGGCACAAAAACCCACGAATTTCGTTCTAGAAAGGTGTACCCTTTGGATAGTATTAATGGTTGGCTTGTGACCACGGAAGGCGTCTGCGTCAGGTTGGACAGTACGGATCTTAGAAGGGTACTGTGCGGAGACCGGAACGGCTTTTCATGTGAAGACAACGACGACGACAACAACACTACCACAACATGGATCAAGCCGCCGCCCATCGCACTTGTCTGTAAACCTGGCCTCACCTCGCCGCCTCGAGAGGACCGTGCTCTCGGATGAGGGTGTAGAACAGCCCCGTCTTCGACCCGTCACCCAGGGTCTTCTTCGCCAGGTTGCCGCACATCAGCTCAGAGTTGTGGTAGCAGACGTAGCTGAAGAGCGAGGCACGACGGGGGGGAGACAATCTTAAGCAATAGATGGATGTACAGATAAGATATACATGTACTTCAGGATAAGATACACACGCCTTCTTCGTTCTTGTGTTGGTGCTGCGGGGTATTCACCTCAGGTCATTCAAGCGGACACGGTTGAAATTGACACGTGCATTGACACCTCATCCATGTTTGAGCCATGTTGGAAAAAAAAATCACCTCGAGCAAGGGTCAAGGGCAACAATCAGCGGCTGCGCGTTAAGAACCGGATTCATTCGTGGCATGCCTAGATAGGTTCGTAGCAGACGTCGGCACAACTATTGGATAAGGCATCGGATGTTGCGGAAGAGGGCAAAACATCCAAGAATCAGCTGATGCACACACAGTCCAAAAGTTGTGCTGCACCCACCACACAAGGCGCACCTACCCTATGAAAGACAAACAGGGCACATGCGTGTAGCGGGAAGGACAACAACAGACACTTGACGGGGTTGCTGCTGCTGCTGCTGCTGCTGCTGCTGCTGTTGTTGTTTCCTGCATGTCGCAAGCCCTCCATTGCTGCAGCGGCGGGTGTTGCGCGAGGTGCGATGCTGTACTTGTAGAGCATCTTGACTGCGGCGTGTCGCTGGGGTGGCGCACAATGCCAGCCGTACAGTGCCGCGTACGTAGGGGGCACGCCACGACTGCTCACCCGTCGCTTGGACACAGGAAGCGGTTCCCTTTGTAGTTCTTCTCCTTGCTCTCGAAATTAACAAGGATCTTGTTTTCCTTGGAAGGTCGCACCATGAGGGACATCGCCTACCAAAGACAGATGGGGGGGAGTGGCAGTCAACATCACCAAAAAATTTCCAGGGTTTGTGCGTCTTGGGTTAGACAGCTGTCAGGGCCGTGGGGGGTATTCAGCAACAGCCGACAGCTACTTCGCAACTATGAATCGCGGTTCCCAGGGTGGATAATCTTATGTCTCCAACGAAGTTTTTACAGAACACGCAACTACTACTGTAGCACAACTCGCAATCAACACGTTCCCGCTGGAAGGGTGTTTCAACAAAGTAGCGTCTCCCAGCATTGATATCTCATGTCTGCTGCCACGAATTTCGCGAAACAGCAGATGCTGTACCTCCCAACCAACAACCTCTCGATGGGAGGGGGGTTTCAGCAAAGCCGCGGTGGCAAATCCACGCTCCCCTCGCGGCAATGAAAAAACAGAAAGCAGGAACATAATCGCAAAGAGAGAGGCCGGTAGTATTGGTCGGTGACTATCACAGCAACAGCAGCCACCCTGAAGGAAAAACAAACAACAAGACAGGGGCCGGTGGTATTGGCGGGTGACTGCCACAACAGCAGCGGGCACACCGAAATTCAACGAACGAGAACGAACACACGCACCTGCTTGCCCGTCCACAGAGCGACGGGTTTCATGATGGCCGGAGGCGGGACATCCACCTGTTCCCCCGCGTCCCCCATATACGACGCCACCCTGCAGAAGGTCTCGAAGTCGAAGAAGATGTCCCTCTGGGTGATGAGGTAGGCCGCCGTGAGGAAGTCCTGCGTGGCCGCGACTAAGGGCTCGCCGTTTCTCGGGGTGACCAGGTTGTACGGCACCGCCATCAGCTGCGGGGCCAAAGAGAGATAGAGAGGGGGGGGGGTGAGAGAGAGAGAGGGAGAGAGAGAGAGGGAGAGAGGGAGGGAGGGAGGGAGGGAGGGAGAGGGCAGTTCCAGTGTGCTCGGTTGTATACACCTTGTATGACAGCACTCACAAAAACAACCACAGAAAAAAGCACGGACGTGATCAAATGCACACAAGATGCCATCTCGAAACAATTTTAGGTTTCTGCCAAATATTGCATGTACGACAAGAGCTTCGCATGCGGCTTGTGTGAGAAACACAAAATGCTGTCAAGGAGCCTTCCCAATATTTCCAGTTCAGAGGTGACGCATACTTCACCGAAAAAATTAGCTTTCATGCAAGAAGGGCAAGCAACGTGCACCGAGTTCTTATATTTTCCAGTTCAGAGGTGACGCATACTTCAATGGAAAATGTAGCTGTTACACGAGAAGGGCTAGCAACGTAACGCCGGCTTGCCTGGGCAGCCTCCGCCCTCGCCTCTTCCGTCTGCGGGAGGTGCATGTTCATCTCGTCCCCGTCGAAATCGGCGTTGTACGGCGAGCAGACGCACTCGTTGAACCGGAACGTCCTCCATGGCATGATCTTCACACACAAAGTTATTGGCGGGGGGGCGGGGGGCGGCGGGAGTACTGTTACGCCGGTGTTCAGGAGAACGTGGCATGAAGAAGCAAAGCAGGAGCGCTTGCTTGTTTCGGCAAAGCATGCTCCTGGGCGGTACCCCGGCGAAAGGAGGCCTGCGGAGATGTGCGTTCTACGGGGGGCGTCGTGGCTGACACCAACGCGCCCGCTTAATCGACAACCAAGGCCAAAATACGTCAGCCGCACTTAGCAAGCACAAATTGTTTCGAAAGCACCCACAATAACAACATCAACAACACCATCACCAACACCGACAACAACAGCAACTTCACGACCACCACCAACATCAATAACAACAACGTACCTTTGCCCTGTGGGACATGATGGACATCTTGTGCAGGGACGGCTGCCGGTTGAACAGCACGACATCTCCGTCCTCCATGTGCCTCTCTACGATATCTCCGATCTTGAGCTCCTCAGACAGCTGCTCCCGAACGTGCTCGATAAACAGCTTCTTCACGAAACCGTCGCCTCCATCCAGCCGCACCTGTTTCGTGTTTTGGGACCGGAAACCGAATTCACAGGGTCACCCGAAAGCACGGGGTGAGTTATCCCCGAGGTGTCAACGTCACGAACTGGATTGCATGCCTCTCATTGTTAAACTCCTCGAAAATAGAATGGTTTCGGTCTTTTCTCGAAAGGCTGCCTGCGTCGTCCAGCAGCACCTAGAGCTAGATATGCTCAACAGTTCAACTCTCAAACAGATTGCTTACGTCCCAAGACAAAATGGTGCGGAAATCCGGGAGTCCGACACGTGCAAAGGTTCATTCAATGACGCTAGCGTTTGTCGATGTGCATGCCTGGGCTGGCCATGAGATATCCAAAAACAGAGGACATGCAATCAGAAATAAGGCAAACAGGGTTACTCCAATAACACCAGGGGCAACAACAAGGAAAACGACAACTCTTGGAGACAAGAGTGCGGGCTAAAGCGATCGACGGCCAACACCATGACACAAGAAGGAGCCGGAGTGGCCGTCTAACAATCGTGCTGCGTGAAATAAAACCTACCAAGAAAAACAGAACGTAGTTCTTTCGACTCGCCTGGTTAGCTCCTGGGTGCACGTCGGGCCCGTTTTTCACCACCTTGCGAAGTTTTTCGATGTTGTATCGCGAGACCTGTGCAGGTTATTGCGGAAGGGGCAACGAGAGGCATCGCTGTAACAAAAAACGACCAATAGGTCACAATCCCACTCACACGTCAAGCCACATGTGAACCCTTAGAGCAAGCTAGCCTACCAACGAACGCAGTCCGACCATTACCTCGCCAACACTATTGTTGTGTTTTCTCTCCCTCATCTCCATTTCGTGAATGTTAGTCGTGAACACTCACTCGCCGGCCATTAACCTGGAGTCCAGACAAGTGCTGCCTGCACTAAACAACCACCGCCGCAACGGATCCCCTTGGGCCTTGCATTCACCGTTCTGTTCAATGTACCCAAGACAACTTCGGCAGCACAATCTCCGATCTCCTTAGGCCACGTATCACACACATATCCCGAAGTTGTCTTGGCAGCAACCATCTACGGGAAGGTCAAGTACTCACAGACAAATGCATTGTATCCAAGACTATTCTTGCAAGCAAATTTACCATCTCCGGAGGGCCCACATTTTTCACAGTAAAATTCAACACATTTATGACTCACTGGGGGCAGCAAATCTACTATCATTAGTCATGCATTTACAGTCAAATTCAATGTACAACGACTACATCAATTCACCATCTCGGGGAAGGTCATGATCTTGGCCACCCTCTCAGGCACCCCGACCTGATCCACACGGAGGTTAGGGTCCGGGGAGATAACGGTACGCGCCGAGAAATCCACACGTTTTCCTGTTTGGCGTGTACAGGAAGGTAACGCAAGCACAGCAAATCAGTGCACCAAGTCGGACGAGCAGCATGCAAGCGCACACACGTGTGCATCGATTGTCTACTTACAGCCACGGCAATTACAGTGAGATACAACAAGTGCGAATACCAAGTGTGTTATGTAGCACCTGCATCTGAGTATCCCGTGCCTGTTGGAGAGATGGCCTTGGAGGCAGGCACAACGAAGGTCGATATAAACACGCACGGATGCCCAAACCGTTTTCGATGGGACTGTCAAAATCACCAGCAACGACAGCAGCGTCAACAGCAGAAAACAGCCAACACAGTCACCAACACCGCCACGAATAAGCCCAAGGCCAAGGATGAGACTAACGCCAAGGGAAAGACAAAAAACAGACTTGGGGTGAACGCTAAGACCAACGCGAAGACGGACGCTAAGGGAAAGACTTGAGGTGAACGCCAAGACCAACATGAAGCCGAACGCAAAAGACCAAGAATAGACCAAGACTTAAGACGAACACTAAGACCAATAAAAAACCGAGACTAGAACGAACGCTAAGACCAAAACCGAGAATAGAATAACAGGTACCCAATTGACTTCGAGCTAGACAGCACGAAGACCGCACCTGACAAATTTCCTCTGAATCGACCGCTTTTCCCCTTCAGCCTCTGGCACAACCCTCTGATTGGCTTGGTCGTTAAGATCGGTCTGGGGAGTCCCGGCATCTCGCCGTTGATGTACTGTGCCACCTCCAGCTGAACACCAACGCAAGAAACAAGGCGAAACAAAAAAAATAGGAGTACAGACGCTTTGAGCGAAAAAAAGCATGTGACAGCATGCCTGTATAGGTAATGTGCCACCTCGAGCTAGACACCAACGCAACAAACAACACGAAAACAGAAGAAACAAATGCTTGCCTTGAGCGATTGAAATAACATGTGATAGTACGCCTACATGTGTACTGTGCCACCTCGAGCTAAAAACCAAGGCACGAAAGAAGGCCAACAAAAAAGTGTGTCGGACAGATGCATTGAGCAGCAAAAACATGTAACATAATGCCTAGATCGGGAATACATGCAGCAGAACACCGTACGGAAAAATGCAGATGTGGGAAAGCAAGCGGCCCTGTCGAATACCTTGGTATTATACGAGTTTACGGGCTATCCCTCTCCCAGTAGACCGGCAGCCGTCAGGGGCACCCCTCCTGGACCCATCCAACTATTTCTGCAAAATGAGTGCTCGGCTCCACATGATGCCCCTCCCTGCCTCGAAGCGTTCAGGGCAGCACCCTCTTACCCTCGCCCAGCATTCAGGGTAGGCACCCTGGCCCTTACTACATCTGCCCATCCACCCCCACTGTCGCTTCGCGCTTGGTGATGTGAGAGCCTGGTCCGGTGAGAACCCGACGTGCTCCGTCCCGGCTTAGTAGGGATGCGAGGTCAACCGTCTAACGACTACGGCATGCACGGCTATGAGTACACGCCCCCCCTCCATTGTTTCCTTATCCGCACAATGACTACCGTACCTGCAGAAAGTCCCAGTTCTCCATGATCATCTTGACGTTGGCGCCGTTGTCCAAAGCAGCCTTAACGGAGGCGTTTACGTCTATGATCTCCTGAAGCTTGACCGTGAGGTCGTCTTCGTTGCTGCCGCCGCCGAGGTCCATTGCCACCGACGGTCGGATCGGCACCGGAGGAACCTGACCATGTCCCGTTACACAAAAAAAATGCCTCATCGTCTTGAGGTGTTTATGTTGACGAAACGTATACTTGCAGGCGGTGGTCTGCATCACCGAGCATGAACATCTCACGTGCTGTCAAGGCTTCCAACACTCGGCCCTTCGAACGTGTAATCTATCTGTGGGTGGTACATACCATGCAATGGCACAGAGTGTTTGGAGGTAGCGCGTAGGGTTATCAAATGCCTAAAATTGGGTCAAGCGCGTAGGGTTATCAATGCCTAAAATTGGGTCAAGCCCGGCCGTAGCGACACAAGAAGCCTGGGAACGCGTATCCAGTGCACAAAAAAGGACGAAGCACAGCAGCAGTCTTACGAGAAGGTTCTCGATGATAAGGTTTTCGGGCCTGCCGACCCTGGCGTCCATCCAGAGCAGCTCCGCGTCTTCGTCCGTCATGCGCTGGAAAAGGTGAAGCACCTGTAAAAACACGGCAGATGAAGATTTCAGCGTGTAGCTTGCTGCTGCTTCTGCTGCGGTTGAAAATGTAAACTAATAGCAGTAGGAGGAGAAGCAGCACCAGTAGTTGTTGTTATTGTTGTTGTCGCTGTTGTCTAAACACAAAACTCGTTTTACAGTCTCAGCCGGTACGACTTGAAACTCCCGTGCTTATAAAGATGAAGCGGACACCGCTTTTCCTGGCAGTACAAAATAACGGTCACAAGGTGATTGCACCCTAGTTTCAAGTACCAGTACGCACACAAACATATAGGGCAAGCAGCTCATTTCCCGTGCCCTCAAGGGCTAAGACTTTCCATCCTCGCCTACGAGTAGATGTGCCCCGTTAGCTTCTTTTTTGTCACCATCGCAGGTTCTCCATTGGCAAGCATGCGTTCAATTTATCGCCAGTCGTTTCAGTGCACAAGTGCACTTCTGAACCATGTATGCAACAGTAAAGTAGTCTGTGTTGTTCTTCTCTAATTCAAATTGCATTCGTCAATTGTAGGTCTTGGGGGAGGGCACAGCTACATGAAATACCATGGCATCTACTACACACCTGTACCAATTTCAACAAGCGTCTGCACCTTAACTACAGTACAACCTCCAGCAACGAAAATCAACCACACACCTTTTCGGGCTAGCTTACCCTTTTCTTGCTGACAGTGTGCGTGTTCTCCAGATCTTCTGATGGCTCTATTATAATAGCATTTTTGTGACCACGGATGGATTGAGTCTTTGCTAGAGTTCGGGATTAACAACTGACATACGTGTTTAATGTGAAGGCGACAACAACAACGCCTCCATCGGTTTTGAAGGCGTGCGAGGTCAACGGTCGGCCGACTACGGCATGCACGGCTATGAGTACACCCCCCCCGTTATCGCTCACCCTAAGAGCGGAGAGATCCTCCATCGCCATGCCCAGGTGCTTCGGAATCTCCCGGTTCGCCTGAGCCGCCACCTTCATGTCCGCCGTCAGCTCTTGCAGCACGTTCCCCGGCGGTTTGCCTTTGTATCGGTCGTGAACGAGCTTTAACGTCTGGGACCCGGTGACCTGCCTCAGTGAGGCGTTGCGGAGAGTGGGGTTGGGGAAGGGATGTGTTCACCGTATTACGCAAGAAACCACCCACCTGTGATAAGTTACATATCAGTGAGGCGGGTGTGTGGTTCGGGAAGAACGGGAAGTATACCGCATACTGCGCAAGATAACAACCCCCGGTGATAGGTCACCTATTCAGTGAGGCGTGTGTTGAGGGAGAGGGGTTGGGGAAGAACGGCAAGCGTTCCGTATAGTACGCAAGACAATACCCCCCCCCCCCCCCCCCCCCCNCGCTTGGTGATGTGAGAGTCTGGTCCGGTGAGAACCCGGCGTGCTCCGTCCCGGCTTTGTAGGGATGCGAGGTCAATGGTCTAACGACTACGGCATGCACGACCATGAGTATGAGTACACCCCCGGTGATAGGTCACCTGTTCAGTGAGGCGTGTTTATGTGGGAGTGGGGTTGGGGGAAGAGCGGGAAGGGATGCGCGTGCCGTAAACTACCCAACGTAATACGCCACCGGTGACAAAAAAAAACGGCTCCTAAATATCACCGGGCGTGTTATTGTGTGGTGTCCTATTCGACCTACTACTTGATCTGAGAGTAGTTTTATATGTTGAGATCGTGTTGACCTTCAAAATATTTTGCCACCGGGTGTTGTAGCGTGTGGGGCGTCTGATACATATCTCATGTGTGTGTTCAACTCGTGTAGTACAGGTATATGATCATGTATGTGCCCGCGACCTCCCGCGCAAATACAAAAAAAGCCATCTACATAAAAGCCGGGGGCGGAAGCATTGTTTTTTTTGCCTGAGCCAGAGCTTGTTGCATAGAAACTCTCATGTCTACTTCACCCTCATCGGATGCCCAGGTGGTTTTAGTTTGTAAAAGAACAAGCCCCTTACTCCAGCCGTTTATTCCCCCCATTCACTGCTGTAAGACTTGAGGCCATCCCCTGCGACTGCTGGAGTTGTACATACACATTTCCAACAGTTTTCCTTTGGTTAACTTGGCGATAATACCCGCCTCAGGAAAGTGTGCAAAGTTTCATGGCCTATGTATGAAATAATCTGGAAAATACCAATAAAGGCGTCCGCATAAACTCCAGGGGCGCGGAAGCAATTGTAGTTCTGTTTTTATTGTGAACGAGAGCCTTTGTTTAGTTTAGAAGCCCACACGTCGACAAGGTTCTGAACAGGTGCTCAGGTGGTTTAGCTGGTTATAATGTCCGCCTCACACGCGGAAGGTCGCGGGTTCGAACCCCGTCCCGAGTACATTTTTAGCAAAAAAATTATGAAATCATTACAATAATATCGAACTCATGGAACCACGAAGGGGTTACGTGGATGAGAACCCATGATCTGCAACAAAGGCTTGGATAGAGTGCCCACTCGTGACAAGCCTCCCCAACCCTAACGAGCCGCCCCCCCACTCGTGACAAGCCTCCCCAACCCTAACGAGCCGCCCCCCCCGGTGTTTGCCATTGGGGTCGGGTTTTCGTCGCTTGGCAAAGACGTTGTAAAACAAGCCAAGTCACTTCGTGAACTCGGCAACCAGGATACCGTTTTTTTTTTAACCTCCGTTTTTTTTTTTCTGCGGTAAACATAATGGTGGTCGAGTAGATAATGTTGTGCGGGGTCGAGAACCCTCGCTCCGCACAAGGGGGATGATCGCACCACGTTGTGTTAAAATGGCCAAGCACCCTCGAGGCAGTTATACAGTGCTTGCAACTGTCTCTGGAAGTGAAAGCACCAGAAAGTAAATACAGTCATACGCAGCTGTCATCCGTACGCAAGGAAGCAAGCACAAGATGCCGAAAACCCTTAGCAGGATGCAGCGCACCCTTCATGCGACTCGCCGAATATCTCACGGCGCTTCGCGCTTGGTGATGTGAGAGCCTGGTCCGGTGAGAACCCGGCGTGCTCCGTCCCGGCTTTGTAGGGATGCGAGGTCAATGGTCTAACGACTACGGCATGCACGACTTTGAGTACACGCCCAACCCTAACGAGGCAGCGTGCAGCACGAATAACATTAGACTACCATGCAGCTCAGCGCGACTCAGCTGGCCGCGGCCGCGTCGGCCCCTGCGGGGAAGGCCGTTCAAGAGTTGGTGTGTTTCGACACGAGCTCGGCCATTCGGGCCCTCCCGACTCTGGCACTCGCGCGAGTCTGCACCAGCGAGGGCGCTCCTCTGGAAGGGAAGGACAAGAACGCTCTGTTCACCATGATGCTGCCATTGGTGCTGGCGCTGGGGGCAGGGTACACAGGCGACAATGGAGGATTTCCTGCGCGGCGCGGAGACGCAGGAGCACGGATCGACAGGCGCGATAGCGGCCAGGAAAGCTTTCGGAGCGCGGGCATTCATGGGAGAGGTACTCGAGGTGCTGCGGGATTTCGTCAAAGAGACGGACACGTGCGTAGTCCTGCCGGCCCNGGCCCTCCCGACTCTGGCACTCGCGCGAGTCTGCACCAGCGAGGGCGCTCCTCTGGAAGGGAAGGACAAGAACGCTCTGTTCACCATGATGCTGCCATTGGTGCTGGCGCTGGGGGCAGGGTACACAGGCGACAATGGAGGATTTCCTGCGCGGCGCGGAGACGCAGGAGCACGGATCGACAGGCGCGATAGCGGCCAGGAAAGCTTTCGGAGCGCGGGCATTCATGGGAGAGGTACTCGAGGTGCTGCGGGATTTCGTCAAAGAGACGGACACGTGCGTAGTCCTGCCGGCCCTGCCATCGTCGGGCAAAGCTCCCGCTCGCGAGTCCGGGGCGGCTCCGCCGGCCCCAACTCCGGAGGTGGCGACGGCTCCCGCGGCGGCGGCTGCTGGCCCAGTGGCGGCGGCCATTCCGGCGGCGGTGGCGGCCGCAGCGGCAGCGGCAGCAGCTTCGGCATCCGCGGCACCCGCCCCCGCGGCGGCGCCCGCAACGGCGGGAGCGCCAAGCTCGGCCATCGCAACAGCCCGGNGCTCCCGCTCGCGAGTCCGGGGCGGCTCCGCCGGCCCCAACTCCGGAGGTGGCGACGGCTCCCGCGGCGGCGGCTGCTGGCCCAGTGGCGGCGGCCATTCCGGCGGCGGTGGCGGCCGCAGCGGCAGCGGCAGCAGCTTCGGCATCCGCGGCACCCGCCCCCGCGGCGGCGCCCGCAACGGCGGGAGCGCCAAGCTCGGCCATCGCAACAGCCCGGCAGCAGCAGGCAGCCAACCACCAGGTCATGATGTCGGCGGACGAAGCGTACATGAACGTGGTGCAGGCGGAATCATGCCACGCGGAGGTGAGGGTTACAGTCCCCGTTGCTGACTGTCTCGCGGTGTGTTCTCGTCAACAAAAAAATTAATTTTCGCCAAATTTTCGTCGCCCGTTCTAATTCCAAGACGATCCTGATCCCGTCGAGGATCATCGACTTGTTTGAGTAGTATGTACTTCCGCGCGCATTGTTTGAGTAGTACTCCAACATGTCCGATCCTTCGCGTCAAAATTCCTTAGACGTTTTCGACGATCGTCATGCCTATATCACCCCGGTCCCCGCCGAAATTGCAACGGGAAGGTTTCATGTGCATTAATATTATTGTCATGCTCTTTGGATGTCCCACGCGGACCGGTGATACGACGTAGGAAAGAAGGTCGTAATTTGAAAGGAAATAACTGTCGGTTGTCTGGCAGTTGGGGCTGCTGTACAGGACGTACGATACAAGTGGTCACGGGCCGCGTATACGTGACACGGGGGTTCTCTGCAATTATTGACCGTCTACGCGTATCGCCTCGAGATGGGGCGTACCATCCATCAAGTGTTAAACGTGTGCGTGCATCAATCACCCTGGACATGCTTTCAATGGATCGTGGCACCTCACGAAAATCACATGTCGGCGTACCTTTTCCTCTTACTACCTTTGAAATAATTTCTTTGATATTGCGCCTTTCACATGCTGCATACTGAGCACCATAGGCCTCAACGCTGCGATATAGGTCCACGAACAGTCAGAACGAGTGCAGGTTATTGCTGCCTCACGAAACGACTCCGAGAGCTTTGTAGATGTTCTTAACCTTTCGCGCGTACGCGGATAGGGAGATGCGTGCTCTCGAGCCATACGTTCCCCTTTGTTGGCGATATTGCGATACGACTACAGGAGTTGTTGTCGATACGATTCGCTCGCGAGAGTTTTGGGGAGCCATTTCGCTGGCAGTCCTAGATGCCATGTGCCTCGGGACGAGTGTTTCGAGCCGACTCGTCTCCGTCTCCGATGCGATGAGCTTGCGATTGCTTTTGACGCCGTTTCGTAGGCCGTCCTCGATACGATGTGTTTTCGGGATGCGTGCTTTCGAGCCATTCGTCGGTTTCGATTTACGACGTCCTCGATACAACATACGATGCGTTTTCGGGATGCGTGCTTTCGAGCCATCCGTCTGTTCCGATTTACGACGTCCTCGATACAACATACGATGTGTTTTCGGGATGCGTGCTTTCGAGCCATCCGTCGGTCTCGATTTACGACGTCCTCGATACAACCCTGTCCCGTTCTCGATACGAGGGGCGGGCGATGGCTTGGGACGCCATTTCGTAGGCCGTCCTCGATACGATGTGCTTCGGGATGGGTGCTTTCGAGCCATCCGTTCGTTTTTCAAATTACGATGTAGCAGCGAAACGTTTGGCCCCACGTCGTTAGCTGTCCTTGATGCGATCGCGGCTGACGACACGGCGGGGGCCGCCCTCGGTGCAATTTCGTTTCCACGCAGGTTCGTAGCTCGTTCCTGAAGGTCCTTCGGGTTACGCGAAATGCCGTTCGGGTGTCTTCGCGGCATGACTTGCGAGGCGCCCTCGTAGAGGCCCACACCATCATGGTAGCCGTGGGGGAATCGGCCGGCGAAATCAAGATAATCTCAGATACGGTAGCCAGGGGCGACCGCCTGGTAGTAGCGCTTGGACCGACGCACGGCGCGAGGGCGGCGACCGATGTGTTGGACATGTTTACGGGTCTGCTACCGAATGCTCACGGGGTCTCAAACGATCTGTTTTCGGCGGACTATGTGCGTATCCGCAACAAGTCGGCTCTGGTCGCGGGCATGAATGCCGCCATGGAGACGGCGCTCGGCCTCCCCGTCGTACCCGCGCCATTCCCGACGTTCGGACCGGGGGGGGGNAACAGAAGGAGTTTGGGGGGGGGACACGGTAGCAGTTTACGAACGGGGGGGGGGATACTCGAGCGTTGCGCGCTTGGATTTGGTTCGCGGGTTCGAGATAGCATTTCGTATTCCGATGTGGTACCCGTCGGATGACCAGATCCCGCTCGCGGTTCGCATCACTTTTCAATGCATGTCAGTATAACATTGGCGCAACATGAGCGCTGACCCACGCAGTGCGTTCCTTCGATCGCACGGGATGGAGAAATAACACGAGATTAGCAGGTGATATCGCCGCGGTGTGTTCTTCGATCGGCTGTCGGCGGGAAATCAATCCATTCTACGGCAGTTCAATCCTCTATTCTCCTACATTACCTCATGATAATAACATGAACACCATTGATTCCCCGCGGGGCGCCTGAATCGCCCGCGAGCGAGAATAACAAGAGAGTAGCATACAACGACCGCTGCCTTACGAGGGCATTGGCTGATATTTCTGACGCAGTTTAATCCTTCATCTTTGTAGACCGTGAATCATGTTCGGGAGAAGAAATGTCCATGTATCACTACAAAAATAATCAGCCCGGAGCGTCGTTGTGCTGCTCTCCTTGCGTCCGCCATGCATCTCGGTGGGTCCGTCTGGTCACAGTACATCGTAGCTACGTTTGCTTTTCCTACCACGGACACTAGCTAACTCCCGTATCAACGAATCCCTTATCTTCCCGCTAAGCGGTACCCTTTATCATATAGTGAAACTACAGGCGTATACCGGCGAAACCTGTTCAACGTCTCGCTACGTAGGTATTGGCTGATGATTGGCTGAAGAACCTTGCGCAACGACATGCGCAAGTAAGAATTACGTTCCCCGACGTCCCCGACCTGTCCGGCGAACAACACGAATGGGCGGGGCCACGTTTGTCGCCGAGAGTAGCCCGCGTGCCTACGATGGCAGAAGTAGAGCGACCACCGAACGGGGACGGACACACCCGTCTGCCGTGGGACGCTCCGGTGAGAGGC
This sequence comes from Ectocarpus sp. CCAP 1310/34, assembly GCA_902602495.3. Lineage (NCBI taxonomy): Eukaryota > Phaeophyceae > Ectocarpales > Ectocarpaceae > Ectocarpus > Ectocarpus sp. CCAP 1310/34. The sequence goes on from CACKRE030003322.1 coordinate 189,121, forward strand.
GCTGCCGAGAACGGGGAACATTTCGTACCGGGGGGGGACTAACCACAACCGTGAACTTTGGGACAAGGTTGTCCTACGAGACCATCCCCAGCGCGATCAACTCATGTCATATATTCGGGACGGTGTCAGCGTCTTCGAATTGCTCCACGATGAGTACCGAGGGAAGTCGCGCAAGGAACCATATCGCCCAGCAGCGTTTCCGGGGGCCGTATTCCCCAACCACATACCAGACGAACATGCGGAGTTCGTGCGGCGAGAGGTGCAAGCGCTGGAAAAGCGGGGATGCTTAGTTCGGTGGGAGGACGTCCGAAGACCGGGGGGGCCGGATAGACCGCGGTTGATCCTGTCCATTTCGGTGGAGCCAACCAAACCCCGTATGAATATAAACGGTGTCCCCCTCAATACCTGCTGCAAACACGTACCGTTTACGATGGACAAGGTCTCACGGGTGGCACACGTCGCAGAAGAAGGGGTGTTCATGGGGAGCTTAGACGACCGCGCGGGTTTCCATAATCTCTGCTTGCAGCCCGAGAGCTGGCCGCTATTCGGCGTACACTACGATGGAGTAGATTACGTCTGCACCACCCTTCCGTTTGGGTGGAACGAGAGTCCATTTTGTTACCATTCTTTGAGCGAAGCCAAAGCCGCGTACCTGCGGTCCAGGGGCATCCTCGTCCTGGCGTATATCGATGACGCCTGGTACGCGAACTTCGTCGCTACTTTCAGGAAGTCGGATCGAGTACAGTGGCTGTCGGCGGCGGAAGCTCTACACACCGGCATCCTAGTATCGTACCGATGCGGATATTTTCTGTCCATCAATAAATGCGACCTCAACCCCTCTTAACAACAGCGGTATCTCGGAGTTATCTGCGATTCCCATACCGCATCGTTCCGCATCCCGGAGCATAAGTTGCTCAAACTCCATCAGCTCATCTTCCAAGCGCTTGCGAACGACTCCGTGCCCGTGCGCACACTCGAGAAGATAGCCGGCAAGTGTGTCGGCATGTCGGTCGCGATTCGGCCGGCCTCTCTTTGGACATATTACATGTTAGCGGAGATCAGGAGGGCTAAGGGTCGGGCCATTCAACTGAGGGACAAACACGACCTCCGCGCGGAGCTACGCGTTTGGCTCACCCTGTCATCGACTGCTCAGGAGGGACCGTGGTAGAAAGCGAGACAATACGACGTCTCTCTCACCATCGCTTCGTCGGATGCATCATCCAACCAATACGGTTGAATAGTGTCGCTGCCACGTGGCGCATTCTCCGCAGGTGGCGGCTTCCCCCGCGAATGGCTGTCGCGTTCCATCAATGGCAAGGAGATGCTCGCGTTGCTCGAGGTGCTGAAGAAGTGTTGTAGCGCTCGCCCGGGAGGACTTAAGCGAGCACAAGTTTTGATGGATGTCGACAATAGAGCGGTCGTCGACGCGTTTAGGAAGGGCAGATCGAGTAACCCCATCGCACACTCGATGCTGGTTAGCCTTTACGAGCTGCAAATCGAACACGGATTTTGGCTTAGATTGAGGTGGGTACCGTCAGCGGCGAATAGCGTCGCCGACGACATCACACGACCAGCCTGGAACGAAATTATCCGCCCTCGATCACGTGTGTTTGAGCAGCTGCGCGAGTATTTCGGAGAATTTACGGTCGATCTTATGGCGTCTTCCGAGAATGCTCAGTGTACCGATGCGGGGGGAGCCGGGGGCCCATCCCGTCTGCCGTTTTTCTCACGGTATCACTGCGAAGGCACGGCCGGAGTGGACGTCTTTAGCCAGGATGTAGCAATAACACCGGGGCTGGGCACGCCGGCCTTCGGGTATTGTTTCCCGCCGCCTGTCATGGCGGGGCACATTATTCAACATCTGTCCGAGTGTCGAGCTCACGCAGTAGTACAAGTGCCAGATGTACGAGATTTTTGGTGGCCGCGGGCCGCACGGGCCGCCGTCAAATCGCTAGTATTACCGAGGACGGGGAGTATTGGATAACCCCACCATCAGGACGGCGTTTGCGATTACAATAATGTACGACACGGAATGCGCGCGGTGGAATTGTATTTTCGCGATAAATGATACGGTGATTATAGTCGCCCCTCTCCTTGTTCGTGTTCGCTTCGCCGTGCCTGTACTATCATCAGCATTGTACGGCGGGGGCCCTCGAGCGGGTTCCCTCCGGATCCACGCGAGTACAGGACCGGATACCGCAAGTATTGTGTAGTACGTGTGGGGCCCAGAACACATTCAACTTCTGCCAACACTGTGGTACTCCACCGTTTCGGAGTCTTTTAGAAACTCCGGCGCCCGGGGCGACCGTGGTCATCGATAAAACCCGATTGGCCGAGCGGAAAGAGACCGTCTTAGCATCGTTGAGTAGTGAGGCCAGTCAGCAACGTAAATGCGCGGTGGCGGACAAGTTTGACGCATTTCTCCGAGCGCACACGAACGGGATGCGGGGATGGGAAAGTGCTACTGATGTCGACGTGCAGGATTGGTTCGGCTGGCTAGATTCTCATGGCAACGGTACGAAGGTGGTTCATGCGGTAGACTGCCCCGAGATCGGGTCCAATTCAATGGCAGCGTGCAGCAAGGAGAGTACCTGCGCTAAACGGTACGCTGCTCAACCACTGGACAAGGCATTTGTGTCGAAACTCAAGCGTGCGATGTCTGAGATTTTGGGGAAGTCGGACCCATGGGACGAGCGTGAGAAGAGAGGTTACACAGCCAACGGCACGGCGGTTCGGAAGTACCTGTCGTGGGTTCAAGTAGAACAGCGCAGGGTGGGGGTTACCGTCAAGCAAGCCCGACCGACGCTAGCCCCGCTACTTCCTTGTGCGGTACGTGCGCAACACCGCGAGCCACTTGTACCCGGTGGGCGAGCGGGTGGCCCGCAGCCGAGAAATCGCGTTGTTCGTCACCGCCTTTCACACGATGCAGCGAGGATTCGATTTGGGGTGCGCGTTGGCGGCACAGGTCTTGCACCTTCCGGATGGGACGGGGATGACATTCAATTTTCATTTCGGCAAAACTCTACGAAGCTCGTCGCACGCGGTAGTGGTTCGACGAGATCGCCATGTACGGCGCTATGCCCGTTGCGGGCGATACAAGAGTTTTCCATCGCAGCCAAGTCAGCAGGATGAAACGTGCGTGAGGGGTACCTGTTCCCCGAGGTCAACGCCGACGGCTCACGGGGGTCGCCACAGTGGTCAGCGGCGCGTATGAACGCCTCGCTACAAGCTCATATTCGGAACGGCCGCATGGGCGATGCAGGTGGTCAGTATACCATGCGCTCGTTTCGGGTAGGAGGAGCGGTAAGCCAAACGCTAGCGGGGACGGCGGTAGACGCTCTCATGGATTTTGTGGGATGAAAGACGCGAGGGGTTGCACAGCGATATGTAGGGCCCACGACCCAAGGGGGAGAGGCCGTCGTTAAGCGAAGGCGAGTCCAGAGCCAACAGGAGCAGGAACGGTTGTACATGGAGACCGTCGACCCGTTGCAGGAAGGCTTTTACGGAACGTTTTTCGGCTTTCGGATAATGGAAAGCCATGAGTTACGGTAACGGGTCGTCGATGGAGAAGTATGGGGATCAATTAAGGCCACGACAGAGAATAATGACACAGGTGAAAACATGAAGTATGGGTGGGTCCTATGCCGTGGCAGGAGGCCTCATTTCATGCCAAACTCTACATCGTCGACAACTATTCCGCAGTAGAATAATGTCGAAATCATGGAACCACAAAGGGGTTACGTGGATGAGAACAGATGATCTGCAATAAAGGCTTGGAGAGAACGCCCACTCGTGACAAGCCTCCCCAACCCTAACGAAGGAAAAGTACGGTAAGAATAAAGCCGTCCCATCCGTCTGTCTTTGGTTTATTTCGTTTCTGTTTTGCTTTTTTACTGGCACGTACTGTTGACCCTTGGGGTCCTTCCGGAAGGCTACCCCCCAGGCTGGTGGTGCGCACGTTCCACTATTTATTTATTTATTTGTTTCTGATTCTTGTGTTTGTATTTTATCGCTCTGCTAACCCTTGGGGTCCATTTTATTTTGGTATACCTTTTCTAGGTACGTTAGCCTGTGACCACGGAAATTGACCGAGTCAAGTGCTGGATTAGTACGGAGGAGAGATTGAGACAGAAGGAGGTACTGGATAGAGAGACCGGGATGGTTTTTAATATGAAGACAACAACAACAACAACAACCCGCCCAACTGTGCTGTGTTTGATTTTATTTACTGGGGTAAGTACTCTCTGCGCGACTGCCGCGTTGACGACACCAGGGACGTCAACGCGGGGGTAGCCACCCTGGTTGGAGTCTCCAGGCTTTTCGTAGCAGGAGGCCTATTTTCTATTTTCATCCCAAACGCTACATCGTCGACATCTTTTCCGCAGGATTTCATATTTTTTTGCTAAAAAATATACTCGGGGCGGGGTTCGAACCCGCGACCTTCCGCGTGTGAGGCGGACATTATGACCAACTAAACCACCTGAGCACCTGTTGACTTCGGTCTGACGTGTGAGTTTCTATAGTAAGCAACAAGCTCTCGTTCAGCAATAAAAATATAACTACGATTGCTTCCGCGTCCCTGGAGTTTATGTAGACGCCTTTATTGGTATTTTCCAGATTCTTCAATACATAGGCCATGAAACTTTGCACACTTTCCTGAGGAGGATATTATCGCCAAATTAACCACCAGAGCATTGATCTTTGTAAGACATTTTTTAAAGGTGTCTTGATGGTGTGCGAATTCTAAAACACGATACACCATTACGTAAAGGGTAAAGGGGGAGCAAAACGCAAGGCTAGATGAACTGCTACCCCCCCCCCAACCCCCCTCGCAAATTCTTCGCGTGTTGTGCTTCTTGTTATGAGATTGCACGCGATTGAACCCTTTGGTACTGAAACCATTAGTTCCGTTCTCTTCCATAAAAAAAAAGCATCACCACCTAAACCACCGCAGCACTGAATGGATGCGGCCAGGAAATTTGTGCAATAACTTGTCTAAAGCTTCCAAAGAGGGCACATGAACCGGGTCGCGCAACAGGTGTCCCATGTACATATACTTGTGAGGTTGCAAGACACCGCACTCCCTGGATCGATTTTCCAAGTTCAATTACTCTGCTGCAAAAACAGAGACGGTGCCGAAAATGGCGGCGTCGGAACCGTCTTGTCAGAGGCTTTGCGCATCATTTGACTCGTGGCATCCTACTCATAGATCAATCGAGCTGAAAACTCTCGGTCCAGGGGGTGCGATATCTTGCGTATGCGACCTAAGAGAGAAACTTCTTCGCGAAAGATTGATGTCGAACTGAACTCAACACCCCCATGTACCTTTCGTGAACGACATCCTGAGTATTTTTTGTACCCTCTTAACGGTTCCCTTTTCGTCATCATGATCATCAAGCAGCAGCAGCATTATCATCAATTACATGCCTGTGCCTTTATTTACTGCCATCATCACTTGCATGTCTGTACCTTTTTTACGGTTCCGTTGACGGCGTAGCAAGACTCGTGGAAGCAGCTGGTGGATTTCTTGCACTCGGTGACGATCTTCTTGTGAAGGTTCCCCCTCTCCAACGCACCCATCCCCCGCGGGTTCCGCATGCGCTTGAGGTACTTGACCCGAGACGCATCGTGCAGCAACACTCTGCTGCACGTCTTGCAGATGCACTACGGGAGAGGAAGGGAGGGGGCGCACGATGGCACGGAAACGTGGAGGTGAAGCAGAAGATACCCTCTTCGAAACTTGAACAATTCGTCAGTGGCAGTCGCTCGGCCCCAAGCTTTCCCTGCAAACACGTATTTCAATCACGTCTTTCCAACTTTGGAGGAAAATCGTGTCGAGCGACAGGTCTTGCAGCAGAAGCAGCAGCAGCAGCAGCAGCAGCAGCCGGCTGCATTCACGTATTGCAGTTACCGTATACGACACAAGATAACACACCCCCTGGACCGATCTTCATAGCTCGATTACTTCACGACGAAGAGGATGCAAGAACGTAATGATACATTTTCGAAATGCTATCTCTCGACCAGACGGTTCCAACGCCGCCGTCATCGGCGCTGTGACTCTTCCTGCTGTTGAGTGCTGTTGAGAAATCGAGCTTTGAAAATCGGTCAAGGGGGTGTGTTATCCTGTGTCATATACCGTACACCAAGCGTGGGACGGAAAGACGATAACACCACCAAACAGACCGTGATGCGTCTACCCGAAGGGAGCAATTGGGCTCGAGACCTTCACAACCGACGCATGCACGAGAGAGTGCGCAGACTCCCTAAAAGCTCCAAATTCTCCACAAAACACTTTTCAAGCGCATACGCTAGAGAATGCGCAACTCCTTTGAAACGCCAAACAAAACTATCCAAACTACAAGAAGCCGAGTAGACAGCAACTTTGAATTTTTCCATGCAAACCTGGAGCATGGTGAGGGTGTGCTTGAAGTACCCGATGTGGAACACGGGCAGCTCGAGCTTGATGTGGCCGTAGTGGCCGGCGCAGTCAACCAGCAGCTTGCTGAAGGAGCGATAACATGAAAAAAAGGATGCGCGAAGTCAGGCCAAGTAGTGTTTACGTCAAGACAAGATAAAATTGTTGGTAAGCAGCTGAAATGCAGTTTAAGGTCAGGTCTAACGGAAGAAGGTTTTAGTCGGCCGAAACAAAAACAATATTTGACCGAACCGAGATGACCCAAACGGATGTTCATCACGAGTCACGAGTATGATCGCACCTCAGGAGTCAGCAAAGTTAAATTCATAAGTACGGTTGTCTGGGGAGAGAAGATGTAAAATGCCGACAGAATCTGGCCGAAACAGTTCCAAAAACAACACACAGTACATGCCGTATATGACACAAGATAACACACCTCCTGGACCAATTTTCAAAGCTCGACTACGCCACGAAGAGGATGCATAAACGAAACAATATATTTTCGGAAAGTTCTCGACGAGACAGCTTCAACGCCACCGTTTTCGGCTCTGTGACTCTTTCTGCTGTCGTGAAATCGAGATGTGAAAATCGGTCCAGGGGGTGTGTTATCTTGTGTCATTTACGGTTCATCATCATCTCGCAGCGGATCTTGAGCAGAACCCACAAAAAATGGTACCACAACAAAATCAAGAGGAGATCAGAGGGGAGAGCGGCGAGGTAACTTATCTACGGACATAGGCAAAGCAAGTTGCCAAAAAAGGGTATAAATGAAAAAAAACATAGGTCTCAACGCTTGTCGAGGCAACTGAACCGGTCTACGGTACTGCAAAATTTGTTGCATATGGCCGCAGGAAACAAGGAGTTTAGCATGCCATGGATATATTTTAAAATCAGCGCAATCACACTGAACGTGTAGTACTCTTCACACACGTCTCACCACGAAAATGAAGGGATTATTGCCATAATAAACGGGTCTAAAACACACAAAAAACACAACCAAGGACGTTTGTCATTGTCTTTGGGTCAATTGCTTCAAAAGAGTTCATGTAATACATCGAGAAATGAAGTCGGTTTGCACAATGAGATATGGTCTGCGCAACGGAGCAGGCGTATCCGCTTACATACCTGCACGTCTCACAAACTGCTGTCTTGTCCGACACCCCTAACCGCGGGTCAAGGCAGCCGTTAGGGGCGGCAATCCTCTCGGGCATCTTGAACAGCTCTCGCGACCACACCTGGAACTCGCTCATGCGCTCCACTTCCTGACACCGTTGTTTGGTGAATCACGTGGGATCGGGCAACGTTATGCACACTCCCGTTGGTATGTGCTTGCCAAACAGCAGTGTGGTAATTCAAGAGTCTTGTGTACGATATACTTTCAGGATTAATTTTGTCCATACATCGGGCGCTGGTATTTACTTCTGTATGCCTTCTGGGGAACATGGGGTATGAATCATGTATGTTCCAACACTTCTGTGACGAGATATGACGGTCGCACATGCGCTGCGCTGCTTCTTGTTTAGTTGGTGAGCAGCAAGAGCTGGATCATATCAAGTGCCCCATCATTGCTTGCTGTGGCAAATACACCGTAACTGTCGGAGAGATGGCACCCCCCTGTAAGCGTTTTGTTCTTACGTATTTCTCCACAACCAGGGGGGCACCACTGCCGTAAAGCGCACTTTTGGAAACATGTCTTCGAGGACTTTCCTCAGAGCTATAGGGTAGTGTTCGCACCGTCCTTGTTGTGGATAAATACGCCACAAAAAAACGCTGACACGAGGGTGCAATCTTTCCGACTCATGCTGTACCGAAGGGTTTCAAAGGGGACATCTAGAGCCAACGGAACGGCTCATACACCATCCGTCCGAGGAAATCGATCTCTGGCCACATCGCGTATTCGCGAACCTCTACCTGACCGTCTCCCTGGTGCTACAGTAGCCTATCCCAGACATGAGTCGACTGCCCTTTAGGTCACCTGCTTCGACGTGGTTGGATTGACATTCCCTAGAGTTGTCCCTAACGGTACATGGAAAATGCATGGTGTATGCTCTCTACACTGTTGTCATTGTCACATTGAGGCCTCACACATGCCCTGTGTTCAGTGTGCGTCGCTGGGATCTTCTCGAGGAGATGCCCGGCCCTAGCGCCGGGATCATTGTAACCTCTTCCTTACCTACCAAACCCAATAAATCCGTGCAATGATCGGCACACAAAACAAACATTGGAGACATGCTCCAGCCAACGGCAAATCGAGGCACGTATAAGGTGGTGATGGTGGTGGTGGGGGGGTGGGGGGTGAGATGAAATATAATCTGCGGTGCGCGGCTTGCAATGAAGGATGTACGGTTCCCCTTGCTGTATGACATACATCCCACCACAAGTGGACTTTCCAAGCCTTGCGTACACGATAAAAAATGTGGTGGCCGAATGCGGACAAGCAAAATGGCGTGTTGGCGTGGGGTCCATGTGCGGTCAATCTGTACCCGTCCATCCGTCAGGCGGTGCTGCTTCTGGCACCCAAGTATCCGCAAAGGGCCGAAACCACACCACACACCACCCCCTTGCACCCCTGCCAATTTATCAGTTGTTTTTCGAGGAAACTGTAGATAGCCCAATCTACAGTACCAACTGTACGCTGCAATCGAAGTAGCTTCATTACATAATTCGAGGTCGGGATGCCATTAACACCGGCCAGATCTCCGAAGGTAGATGGATAGTTTGTGCCCAACATCTGCACGCAGAACTAAATACAGAGTAGCACTTCAAACTGTGCGCTGACGGGAACTCCAAGACACAACACCCCCCCCCGAAACAGTATCATTCCCGCTACATATCGGTCTCACGCACCTCTGCATCCAGAAGGCCGAACTGGATGTGCGAGATCCTCTTCGGGGCGTGGGTCTCGTGAACCAGGGTCTGCCCCGCCCCCACCCGAACCTCCTCCTCCTCTCCGTCTCCCCAACCGCCGTTGCCGGGCGCCCAAGCGACATCCTGCTGCACCCACCCACCTCCACCTTTGTTACCGGCGCCGCCGCCGTGATTCGCGTTTCTAGTAGCCATGCGCGCCTAAATCTTGCTGTCGTCACACACCCGCGGTAGCCGGCCTACTCTCTCCAGTGTGTTTTCAAGATCGCCAAAGATGCAGGAATCTCACGTTGCAGTCTCCTGCAAGCAGTCCGGTCCAATCCCAAGAGCTGATGTCTCTCTCAGCAGGCGCACCGACCGATACCGTGGGCTAGGGCCGCTATGAAGGGGATGGGGACAGAGCGGTACCACTTGGCTGGCGACGCACGCCCTATGGTCGGTCACAGATGCCTCAACAGCCAGCAGCAGCACACACACGCAGCCAGGAGGACCTCGAGTCCGGCGGCGGGTCAATTGGCTATGCTGCGCTCTCGCTGCGCACCTTTCCGCGGGTTGCAACTGTTGTGCGCCAAGCGCACGCTCCGGGAAACTAGAGAGTCGTCCACCCGAGAGGTGCTGGTAGACGCAGCAGTCGAGGTGGCGATGATGGGCAGGTAGGTGCCTGGTCTGTGCCAGAGGGTGTCAAGTGCAGGTCCATTTCTAAAGTTTTCAAGGTCTTGGAACGGCATTTTATTTCGCGGGACTGTCATCTCACGATCTCCACCCACGTTGACGATTGACGCTGTCCATGCGTTCCGACGTTCCGGATGGTATTGCATGCAGTTGACGCACACATTGACACGTACCTTCGAATGGCGTGATCTTGCTAACCGTCGGGTCACTAAGTAGGAATACACCAAACTCCTCTCTATATACTGTCGACCGTACAACGCAATGGTGCTCTCTTTGTAAATCTATCTGTTGACATGAATTGAACCCAGGAAGCGGCGAGCGTCATCTTGCACCTTCAATAGAGTGTAAATCGATGTGAGCGACGGTATCTTTGCTTCAGAAGGCCAAAAGAAATCATTCCTATAATACAATAGAAACAACAGAACAGTTCGATGAGCTAAGTCCGTCCAGGTTCGCCTGAAAAAGTCTCTTGTCAGATATGATGATGATTAACTCCGCAGGAGGAACCGGTCCATCACGACTAAACGAAAACAAAGAAACATCGAAATTATGCCGTTCATTCACAAGTCTTGCATTTGGCTGATGCCGACTGTCGCCAGCTACAATCCAGCTACCAACTGTACAACGAATTGAGGTTCGAGGTTCAAAGCATGTGAGTATCTTACTGACGACAAGTTGACGGGAATCGGAGAATGAGAGGCAGCATTCCTTGTAAGCCCTGTGCCACTCGGTTTCGCATCGCAAGTGTAACGGTGTGGGGGGTTTGCATCCCTGCCACTGCTCCAAAAACGAACCGTTTGGTATTGCCTTGTTTCGAAGAAACCGCAAAAATCAACTCGAGCAACAACAAATAACATATTACGAAACAATGACAACAGCAGCGGCACCTACCAACCTAACTATGTAAATACCCCCACGCTCCGCCCCCCACCGTGCGGAACTGTTGTAACGTCCACTTCGCTTTGCCACAAGATCATCATATGGGATAGCAGTACCTTCGAGGCTACCGCAATGCCACTTGCCAAGCACGGCAAAACGACAAACACCAAGGTACACGCCACCAGTAGAGTAGCGAACCTGGCGGCAGATTGTGATCGCTACCCTGGAAAAGAAATAACCGACGCACACGCTGTGCAACGGGGAACACATGCAGACACGCTTAACCGGGAAAGCATGCAGTGCAACCATTCTCCGTCTAGGCTACGACCTGCGCTACACACCAGCGGGCGCATCGCCACTACTAATACAGGGCCCCTTCTTTCTACACCAATGGATGCATGAGCACCATAGGCCCCCTTGCTCACAGCGGTCTCTTCATGCTACACCACCAGCGGGTGCACCAACACCACAGGGCTACCAACAAATAGTACACCTCCTTCCCCTGTATCCCGCTTCCCCCGCGTGAGAATGATCACAGGGCGACCGCCTAGCCAACCAGGTACAGACCACCACAATCATTTTCCGGTTGCCTTCCTGCCGCAACAGAGATGACACAAACAACGACTCCGCCCCCC
>CACKRE030003322.1:264196-285126 GCA_902602495.3 Ectocarpus sp. CCAP 1310/34
TGGGGGGGGGGGGGGGGGAAGGTTGCGTCGGTGACTTGAAGAAGAATTTCCCCCCCGCTTCTTCGGAGCACGCAGTACGGTTGTGAGGATAAAATAAGACGGAGTAATTGTAATCAATCCTGTTCGATCAGGACGCGTGAGACCTCGAGCGGATGAAAATTTTGGCGGCGTTCTGGGAACATGTCGAACCCTTGCCCTTATCCGTAAGCATGGGTTTACAACCCTATTGACAGCCCGAAGCAAGGAATTACCGGTTGCATATGATGCGCACTCGTAGCACAGGGTACTTGTTGCCGGCAGCACAGAGTACTGCGCGCCCGCAGCAGATTCGTGCTCTTGTTTCTCTCTTGGATAACCTCTCCCAGGAGTCAGCCTGCTGATACGCTGCTCCCTAACCAAGAGGCTTGCTAGTGTCTAGAAGGGTTGGTTGGACTATACAGCTCTTTTGAGATCTGTCCCTGTGCGTATCAGTCGTTTTCGCACCCTTTTGGTCGTGCAGAGCAACCGAGCTTTGACAGTCAAGGGGACAATATGCGGCCACACGAACGTTTGCGGTAGTATCTAGACCCAGGGACTGTTCCCCCGTGACTCGCTAAAAAAGTTGTGGAAACTTCAGCAGTGATGGCAATGCGTTCATAAATCCACCCCGTACGCCCACCAGTCAAGTTGAGTCGCCTTTGTGGCGAGCGTTTTCAATCGAAGAGCGGCCGCACTCTGTTTCCTTTGTCGCATGAAGAAGCGTACAAATTCGGCTTGGTCTACCCCTACAGGTCGTCATGGTGTAAATCATCCGCGCACAGGACACCAGACGTGACCCGAACATCGTCAGTATCGAAAAAAAAAGACAAGTGAAAGTTCCCCGCTGAACATAAAACTCGACACTGAAAAATGAGCGCAGACCTGACCGCCGGATGACCTCCGAAACCGTAAAGGAACCTATGCTTGTTTTTGTCTTATTGGATGTCCTTATGTCTTGACATTAGATACCGTTCTGGTCTCTGGTTAGCACCTTGGGCCACCCGCTGGTGCGAATGATATCGAAGCCTCGCGTGGTCACAGGCTAACCTAACCACTAGCCAACAAGGGTACCAACCAACTACGAAAAACTCAACAAGCAAAGGACAAATAAAAAAACTCGAGAACAATAACACAACAGGAATATGTATGACCCCAGGAGGTTATAAGTGTCGCAGGCGGCACGAAGGACAAAACCAAAGCCGAACACGCCTATGGCGGCTTGGCCAAACCAAGGGCTGTCCGACACAAAAAAACCCGCCAAAACAGGCAACGCGTACACCAATGCCAACCAACTAGAAACGGTATAGTGCAATGGTAGTAGGCATCGCCCAGCTCACAGAACACGAGACTCCTAACCTGCCCTTTCAGTGCCACCAGAATCAATCCACCATTGGAGGAACCCTACAGCCTGTGCAGGTCTCGTCTCCAACCCCTCATCACGTTTGACCAACACGCATCAATGCTGTGTCGATGTAACCATGCCACCACTGCGGCACGACAACCGCACGTACGCCATGTCCATCGCAGGCCACCCAAGAGCATGTATCGCCGGTATATATATATAAACGCGGAACACATCTCATCCCCAGGGTATTGCTAATACTCTTCGAGCTACGAAGCACATGCTTTTCACGTTACGTTGCTTCCGGCCCCGATACGTCCACACGAAACTCTCAGCAACTACTGCTGTTGCACACCCTCCCTCCGCAACAAGAACAACAAATGGGCGCTGATGTTATCGCTGCCTGTTGAGCGTGGCAGCCTCCCTCCTCCTCCTCCTCCAACAACCACAGAACAACAAACGGGCATTGTTGCTACCGCTGCCTGCTCAGCGTGGTAGCCTCTCTCTTCATCCTCCAACAACAAGAACAACAAACGGGCAATTGCTGTTATCGCTGCCTGTTCAGCGTGGCAGCCTCTCTCCTCCTCCTCCTCCTCCAACAACAACAACAAGAACAACAAACGGGCGTTGTTGTTATCGCTGCCTGCTCAGCGTGGCAGCCTCTCTTCTGAGCTCCTTCACGACGGCGGCCAAGGCCTCCGGGTTGACACCGCTCTCAATCAGCTCGAGGAGCAGGCTCAGAGTCTTGCGGTCCAGGCCGGTGTCGAGGATCGTGGAAATCTCGTGCAACACTGTTGTTGTTGCCGAAGCACCAACACGAAGCGCACGCATGTGTGGTCACGACGCTCGGGCTAGACAGCAATCAGGGTTGGGAATTGTCAGCTACAGCAGTGATGGTATGTTTCGGTGCTGGGACATCGCAACCAAGGGGTAGGCAGCAAAGCGGTTAAGAGGGGTTGACACGCGTATCATAGCAACCCGCTTAGTTGATTCATCTCTATGGACAGCAGCAGCGCATGCTGTTACCTTGCTCTCTTTTGCAAGACTGAGCAGGTGGGGGCAGGCCAGCTCCTTTTACTTGGGGCTGAAAAGGCCCTGTTCCTTGCTTCATCCTTCAATCGAGAGTTACAGCAGCTTCTTTCTCGTGCACTTACTTGCCTCTGGGGATATTAGCCCACTGTAGTGCTCACAACGAATTTTTCCGGCTAGAAACAGAGGCTCAATTTTTCACGAAAAAATCAACAGGTCGGCCAGATCCTATTATAGACTTACTTCGATACACCCCGCTGTGCTCGACAGTGGCGATGAAATAAGAACTGAGCTTCGGACCCGAAGTTAGCTCTTCTTACCTCCGGGCCAGTTCTGTCCTGCTGTTACTTCCTACATTCAAGGTCCATAATCATCAGTGGTGTCCCGTTTTTAGGGGCCGCCTTCGCGAGATCAATAAGTTTATGATAGGGAAGGCTACGGGTTGATATGGGAGGTCTAGTCACAAGGGTGGGTCTGTTCGTGACTCTTTTCATAGCCTAACCGGAGTTGAACCGTGGAGCCCCGCACACGGCATGTGTCACACACCGTCGACGACCCAACCTTCACCCACGGCCAACACACGGCCTAGCGGCCGCGAACTGGGCGAGAACTCGGCTGCACCGCGTTGTCGGAATGGGAAGAGTCACTACATGACTGCTGCACACTGACCGCAAAACCATTGGGGTTGGGCCTTCCGTTGAGACATCCCGGGTGGATGCAATGCATCTCGCTGGAATTGGGCGGCGATGTTATGCAAACTACTGTACTACTGCTGAACAATACCCAGAGGAGCAAAGTCGCGCATGCATGGCATTTTGCAAATGCGTCGTTTTACGAAATACTGCGCATTCCTCTCGATCTGAACGGAGGATCTTGAATCATGGCTGGTCAAGACTTTGACTATTATACACCTCGGTGATTCCTCTCGATCTGAACCGAGGATCTTGAATCATGGCTGGTAAAGCGTTTGACTATTGTACACCTCGGTGACTCGCCGATCTTGCCGTTGTGCGCCAGACGTAAGGTTGGCGTGCACGTGTTTCGGAACATAAAAACAAAAGCCTCGCACCCTTGAGCTTCACGTCAACCCACTTGAGTCCGGATACATGAAGGCAGGCCTCTCCACTCCACCGAGCAGTGCAGCAGTGGTGTCCTGCACATCAACTGCACCGACTATGTAACTACGCCGCGTCCGGAGGGGTAGACTACTGCTGTTTGAAATTTGAAATGCAAAATTCGGATGAGTTTTGAGTTCCATTTGTGCTAGCAGTCGCGGGCTTCCTCACCGTCGATGGAGTCACGCATATTCCTCGCACCGGGCATCTTGGTCTACACACGGGAACTACACAGCGTGCACTCCCCGCGACCAAAGACGGAGCAAACGCACCGGTGGGTGGGAGGGGGATCCGCACGCAAGAAGCTTACGTACACACATGCTCCGTCCCCGAGAATCTCCGTAGAACACCACCACGCCACCACTGCTGTGGAAACCGGGACCCCTCCTTACAACTGCCTTGCGGGGCTGCTGTGCGTCAGAGAGAGAGTCATCTCCCCTAGAGCGTGACCAAAACCTTGTTTGCGTAACCCGTTCACGATGGTGGCAACTAGGCTCTACAGGGCGCTGGCCGGGCTTCCTCTCACCGAGCAGCAAAAGGTATGCAACCTCGCATGTGAGGCACTCACTCTGTGTAGTTTTTATGTCTACAGTACAACGCTGTAGAGACGCACGCAATGTATCACTTCCAGATGCCCGCAGCCTCGTTTTGTTACCTGGGAAGTCGTCGGTTTTGTGCACGAGGGTAATGCAGACTAGTTGCGTGTCCAACAAAGATGTCAATTTTCGCGGAGAGCACACCACCAACCTCACTTTACGATACTGCATCCTCGGGGCGGTACCTTTGGTGCTACCATAACATTTATTTGCGGACTGACTCTGTTGACCGCGGTTGAGTGCGACATTCAGTACCCCAATGCCCTGGATACTTGCCTAGGGATCAACAGGCAAGAAAAGTTCACCTACATCTCCCAGAATGTTGGCGCAAGTAATTCTTGAAGTCAGACAGAAACCTGCGACGACATGTCGTCCTCCAGTGCTTCACGTTTTTTGTAGTGCTCCCTGTTGCCGTCAGTGACCCCCGCACCCGTGTCTCTGTCGTTGGCAGGGCCATACGTGAAAAAATACATCGCGGGCGGAATATTATGGTTTCCCAATCATCCTCGACTGTTCACCCGAGGTTCCGAGGGACAGGAGATGCTCCATTAGCTCTTTGATGTCAGTTTGTCCAGACCCCAAGTCCATGGATGCCGCATGAGAGCGGTTGAACATCCGACGAATTTTTCAATCCTTCCAGCAGTAGTCAACATCAAGGCCGTTCGGTAGATTACAGCAGCCATATTTCGAGGTATATGAGGAGAGGAGAATATCTGGGGTTGGAAACGGATCTTCATTTGACGATCGCAACCCATTATCCTTCATACTCCAAACGAACGTACTGTGCTCTCTATCGATTACTTCCGAGGCAATTCATAGCAGCAGCAGCAGCAGCTACTCATGCATTCCGCAAAAACGCCTGCTGCAACACACTCTACGGGTCCACCCACATCGTGAAGGTCGTAGATATACCCTATTTCCATCAGAATGACGCTCCCAGGGAGACTGACGGACAGGTTTTCTCCCTTACAGACGACCGTATCCTTTCGCCTCCGCCGCCGTTGGTTTCGACTGAAAGGTGTTCGTGGGCGTCACAACGATCTGCGCCATCTGCGCGATCCCCGTCCTCCGGCCGAATCGGCCTAAGCCGGGACACGGCCTCTTCGACAGCGAGAAACCCCAAGCGGTAGAGCTGGCACAGGAGGAAGCGCGACGGAAAAAGCTCAACGTCGGCGATCGGACGTAGACTGCGTGTGTGTACGGTGTGCGGCACGTGGTAGACTAAAGGCAAAGGGTGCGACGTTTTTTTGGTGGTGCATTCCGCCGCCTGAGCAAGCGCATAATCTCGGCAGCGGACACGACCATCGTTTCTCCGTCGTTACCCAAGTGGTAAACAGGCGCTAAGAGTTTTGCGCCCGTCGTAGCGCGTGGTATTTTGTTGTTTGTACCGCAGTGGGTTGCTGATGCTTTTTGCGCCCCCGTTTCGGCCCGCCTCAAAGACCCGTGTGTTTTGGGAAAGTTCTGCTGTAGATAAGAGTCGCGTGGGTTATGGAAGCCAGCCAGTCGTAAGGATTAAAGACTGCTCTGCATACACGTCGCGTCTGGCGTGTCTACGTTGGGACATTCATTCGTTGGTATTTTTGTGCGTGCATGGGTTTGCGTGTCATTTATTTAGGAGGTTCTGTTGTTGGCGTAGTCTCATGAGGATTGCCGCGTAATCTTTGTGGTTGGTCTGGCTATGATGAATGCCAAGTTGTACCGCAGCACACCCCATGATATTGTTGCTGGAAGCTGACTCGGGTACACGCTTTAGAAAACACACCAGATCGAGGTGCATTTGTGCCGAATGTTTGATATCGCCCGATAATGTCTCTCATGAATCACCCGTTGGCAGAAAATAAACGCGAAGCAGTCGGTCGCTGGTGGCGTTGTCGACACTCTCTAGGCCTCCTAGCGGCCACAGGCCGAAGCCCGTACAGTGAATTTCCACGCCAGGGGTTATCAACCCCCAATTCCCCCCCTACTGCTGTAGAACAATATTCGTTCCATCGTCACATAGAGGAGTTGTTGAATGATACGCGTACGTCTTCTCGCGAAATCCAAACGAAGGCAGGTGTGGTGCGCCGTTGGGGAGGTAGGTTTGTGTGCCACCGCGCATTGGACAAGCTCATGAGTTCATTAGATAATTGGGAAGACTACAGAGTGTGTTAGCTGGGGTAGACTAAAATGTCCGTTGTTACTTTCTTTTTTGTAGTCAACCCGAGTACAGACCAATTGGGAATACCGGAGAAGGAGGAGAAAAACCAAATATTAGATGAATGTATTTTGGACTCAAGACTCAATCAAACTAAAGATACAGTAGAGGTCCCTGTTCAGTGCCGGTTGAATAGTGCCGGTTGCCGGTATAGTGCCGGTGTTTTCGGCTCGCACACACTGGAATATCAAGTCTTTCTGTACTTTGAATAGTGCCGGTGCCCGGCATAGTGTCGGTGAAACTTTTGCGCACACCCCGGCACTAAACAGGGACCTCTACTGTAGCAGTAGCTACAGCGCCCGCACTTGTGAACTTGACAGCAGTGCTCAACGCTAGAACAAAACTTAGAAACCTTGAGCACGGTATATTTAAAGCCTAAATTTAGGAATAATGAAGAGCCTCAGCCCAAACAAAAGCTCCCTAGACTAAACTCGTCACATAAATGTCATCTGGGGATAGATGGGTACAGAGATGAAGCAATCGAGATTAGGCGACGACGTATGTAGATCAACTTGCCGCCGCCGGAGAGTTGATTGGAAAATATTGTCCAGCATGACAATAGGCGATTGAGGTGTCGCTAGCGAGGGCTTTTCGGGGCTTCACATGTCGGTCTCCGCCGAGGAAACTCGGCCTATTGCACCATTACCCCGATACATATGTAGTCTATCCACCTTGTGTATACCTACCGTCAGAAACAACTGATGAAAGTATCGTGCATAAATGTTATGCAGACCAACCAAAGAAAGACGGCGAATTATATATTTGTGCTCACAGGAAGTTCTTGTTTCTAAATCTGACGGCCTCGAAACGAGTTCCGCACTCTACTACTGTAGCGCTGCATTTGCTGATGGTCCTCCACTGCGCACAGATCGGAGACCGATCTCCAAACACGACGGAACATCAAACAGGAAACACAAAAAAAAATACCCGACCGACCGTCATTCACGGGGCCCGCAGAGCGGATCCTGGCGAGATTTTCGGGAACAGCCCAAGGATTTGGGGCGAAAGTCGCTCGGAAGTTTCCGTAATTCCTCGCGCTGTTTATGCAAGCGGCCGAGCGCAGGCCCGCTTGGGTCAAACATCGAACAACCAGCACCCCCCCCGCCAGCACTCATGCCTCGGTTCCGTAGAAACAACAACAAAAGCAACACTGGGTCCAAGCGCATCGATCCTCAGCAGGTGAGCATAAGCCTCACGCGTGTGTGTGCGCACGTGTTTTAATTTTTGGCTGAGAGGGTTAGTTGGCTCGGGAACGGTGTAGGTGCTGCTGCGTGCGAGGACGGGCGGTGGGTCGTGATGATTGGTTACTCCCATTTCCACCTTCCGTGACAATGGTGGGGCATAAGTGGCATATACGCGGCAGCACGTGTTGCGTGAAGGGTTGCAGAGAGAGAGAGCTGCCGATTGAAGTCGACAAGCTCTATATGTGCGGCATGAGAAATAGTGCCTGCCGAAGGTGCTGCTGCAGCCTGGATATGACGAATGACCTGTCAACCACGGGAACATGATAACCATCTTCCTAAGGGTAGACTAGAGCAGGTGTGTGCTTGGTGCCGTGCTGTGGGTCGTCTCTAAAGAATGAGAGTTCGCTGTTGGGGGGAGCAGCAGTTTGTGTCCGGGGTTGTAGCTGGCTCTTGAGAAAGACACGCGCCCGCCTTCAAGAGGAAAAAAGCAGCGTAAATTTATGTGGAACAGCTGCCGGCGAAGTTGCGGAGCTTGCTTTCTTTGCAGACGGAGGCGGCGGGGTAGTTGATGTTTCTGCTGGTGCACAGCTAGAGCACATGCCAGACCACTCTCCCGACTCGCCATACACGCACAGCGATTATCTGATCAGGTAGGGGATTTCCTTGTGGCGACTTGAGAGCGAATCGCAATGCTGCTATCGTTCGACCTCGGACGAAGTTGTTGAGCGGTCATTTTTCTGCAGCACCAGTAGTCTATTGTTTTCGTCAGCACTGCTGTCTCCAGCAGTGTAGATGGGGACATAGGCTCCCAGCCTGCTGCTCTTTGTACTGCTGCTGTCAAGCGCGAATCTAGCTGTTTTCATGGGCACGACTGGCTCCCGCCAGCAGAGAGCGATGCTGTTGTGAAATGGACTATCGTTGCGGGTTGTCTGCGACAAGCGGACAACTCTGGCAACCGCGCTGCACGGCTACACACATCAACTCTGTCGGACGCCGTTGACTCGTTCCCTGCGCAGCGAGTATCCGTCGCGAAGGCTCGCAGAACGTTCCGCCGGCTCCCGAACGTCCACGTTCGAAAACGTACACCCCCTCCCACCCTCCGCCCGCATGTACGTAGAAAGAGGGCCGGGGAAGCCGACGTACACAGCAGTGCTTCTCCAAAAGGAATAGCAGAAAGCGAAGAACGTGTACTGCTGTAATGAGCCCGATCGAGATAATTATACTTCAGTCGAACGGGGACGCCATCCACTAACCCGGCTGATATGCACACATCAAACATTTACTCAAACCGAAAACCAAAGCACGTGTGCAGACGCACGACTTGAAGAACAGACGGGACAAGCGCACAACCGTTCCAACCCGCGGTCGTTGCGTTACATCCCCTCCCTCCCTCCCCCCCGCCCCCCAAAGCAGGCAAACGTCGACAACCCACAAAGCCCAAGCTTCGTTGGGGCTGTCGATCATCCCGCTTCGTCGTCAGCCGCACCGGTATCCGACTTGTCATCTCGCGCGCAGGGGCGAGGGTACGGGCAGCAAGGGGCTTCTTCTTCCGCATTCACCAGATCGCAGCACCCGAAAGGCAACAAGTCGTCGAGTTCAGGGTGGATTAGCTCAACCAGCGGCAGGTACTTGGTTGAAATATCTGGCAGACTGCGAGGCAAGCACTGCCTTGTGTTTGCGTCCCACCAGTACGCACCGCTGTAGTTATCGACTCACACCCTTTCCCGTTTCCGCTTAGCTTCAGCCTAATGTGTGGTGTAGTACGTAAAGTTGGCCTCGGCACACACCACTACCGTCCATTGCTTCTCTCCTTACGGCACCAAATGCGGCTGGCTTGGAACTCCAAAGACGTTCACCGCCCTGCTTACGACGACTCGACTCCACCCGCCCTTCGAATATATTCAACCACGGAGCCCCCCGGACCGCCTTGGCGGGATATTCAGTGCTGTAAGGAAATAGAACGAGGGGGTACGCGGACCCTATTCCCTAACCCTCATTGTTCATCCAACATGAGTCCTGAATACGAAAATCCTGCTAAGGCTACTCAGCCCCCCCCCGCCCCTCCGTTTTCATCAGCACCGTCGTCGATAGCAGCAGCGGTGTGACAGCGTCGGCCCCAGGTTCTCCCGCGGAGATCGCAGCGCGACACGCGGCAGGCGCGGCGACGGCAGCAGCAGCGGCAGGAGGCGGATTTTTCTCCTCCACGAGCGGGGGCACAACAAGCGACGGCAGCAACGACGGTGTTAGCCAGCACCAGCGGCAGCAACGGCAGCGGCTGCAGTGGGGCCGGCTCGGAAAGGTCAAGTTCCCCACGTGGAAATCGACGTCGTCGGAGACGCCGGTGAGTCTAGCTTGTTGTTGTAGCGAGTTACAGTTGGCGCCTTCGCAGAGAGAGGCGGTGACGAAAATGGCGGCGTCTAGTCGAGAGCTTTCGGTTATCGTGACCGTTATCGTGGAGCAATCGAGCTTTGAAAATCGGTCAAGGGGGCTCCGTGTCTTCAGTCCCTACGGTATGGTACGTCTCACTGCAGTGATAAGATGGCACCCTAGCACGGATCTACTATCGTAATTTGAGATGCCACAGTTGTACAGTATGTGCCGACTTTCTTCGGTTCGCTCGATGAGGAATATCATATTATTCGTAGAAACACAGCTTTCGAAACAAATGACACTTGCTCCTTCCACGAGAACTGACTTGGCTTCCGCCACCCCATCCCCCCCCCCAAATCTCATCTTGCGGAGCTCCCGACTCCCTCTTGCCTCACGGCATGTTATTCTCACACGCGTGTATGCATACAAATCAAGCCTTGAAGAAAAAATTCACAAAATTTTGTTCTTGGAAACATGTCGACATAAACACTGCTGTACTGCACTTGAACAGAAATGAAGTATGGTCAAGTATGCTACAAAATATTTTCGTATCATATAATCACCCTCCTCCCCCCTGCGCTACGATCTGTTTATGACCCCGCCGCATGGATGCGTGACAACAACTCCCGCAGTCTGAAACCGACCGCAAGCGCAAAGCCCAAGGCGGTGCACCCCGAATCGGATCTGCAAGCGTCGGGGCACCTAGTGTTTCTGGTGGCAGTGGCAGCATGAGCTCTTCACGGCAGCACGGGTTCAGGCGTATGGTCGCCGACAGATACGAGATTCTGGACACCCTCGGCCATGGTTACAGCGGAAAGTGAGTATTTCAGGATCAGGGCTATGGGGGGGGATGTACTCGTAGCCGTCGCATCCCTCCAAAGCCGGGACGGAGCACGCCGGTTTTCACCGGACCAGGCTAGCACATGAAGGGGGAGGGGTTCCTCGGGAGAGACATGGTGGACCCTGACTTATCGTTTGGAAAGTACGAAGTCTTGGGTTGTTGCTTGAAAGCTATTGTTCACGCTTCAGTAGGGACCAAGCACCCTAGAGGATTTTTTAGAGAGGAAGAGCGGCGGTGAGAGAATCTTGACGTGGTTTTGAATTCTTGTCCCCAACAAAGGATTGGCAGCGTGTAATCCCCATGATGCAGTAGATGGTGCACCTTTTGGTCTTTTTCCAAACGATCCGGCGGTTCTTAGCAGTTGTGTATTGAAGAGTGTTGTAGAGTTAGCGTAACTAAACGTTTGTCGTGTTTTTTTCTCTATCGAATTAGTTTGCAACATCGCTCGCATGTCATGCCCCTGCTCGTTTTTCCATCAGGGGGTTCTTTCCTTTGTTCGAGCTGTGCGGGTCTATCATGGCCATGAACCTGGCTCGTCGCGACATCTTGGGGGACAGGATGAATAGGCTGCAGCTGTTCTTTGTCCCGGTGGCGCTCAACGCTTACGCGGTTTTCAGGGTAAGCAAGCACTATATAGTGCATGCATGCTTGCTCGTGTCTTTCATGTGTTTACCCCCCTTCTGTCTGCCAGCCGCAGTTGGGTCGTCTTTGGTCTGATAGGGCAACAGTTTCGGCTTTCGTTTGTGCAGCCGGTGCGGTTTTTTCCGTTCTACTTGTGCTCAATGTTGGTTGGCGCACACAGCTGCTCGATCTTTCTTTGCGCCAGCATGCGTACGTGCCGGGGTTCGAGCTCCTGTTCTTCTCGTCAAGAGTTGTATCCATGGCACGCATCGGGTGCTATTGTCAAGAGGAGACATAGTAGGCTGATTGTGCACATGCGCATGTATGCCTCGCTATAAATAGCAGGCATGCACGCTGCTGCCCCCGGTGCTCCATAAAGGAAATGGTCCCCGCCTAATGCCCCTCTCTCCCGCGTTCCCTGAAACAGGGCACCAAGCCGCTGTTCAAGTGGGCATCGTCTAAACCGTGGGACGAGCTCCAGGTCAAGGCTTGGGTGTTCCCCAGGGGCATGACGCCGTTCCAACGAGCGCGGAAGGGCTTCGCGAGCGTGGCTTGGTCTATCGTCATCTTGCGGGTGCGCAGCTACAGTATTTAGCCTCGATGGTAGCTCGCGTGGCTTACGAACCAACGACCCTCCCTAACCCCCAACCCCGGCGGCAAGGAAATCTAACCGGCAGTTTTGAGAAATTCGATTGCTGCTAATGTTTTGCCCGGGGCAAAGTCTATCCTCGCCGCCACACACCACAAAGCCACGGCGCTTCTTTTTTTTTGTGTGTGTTCCGACGTAGTTGGAAACCAAACGGCTTGATCGAAATGGTTGCCTCGTGGGCTTAAAGATCGGGAACTCCTCCGGCTAGGACAACGTACCGGGTTGGGTTCGATCTATTCGATAGATAGCCAAGTGCCCCCGGAATGATTTCGCGTGACTATCATGGGATGTATTTGAAACCTGATTGCCTGATGACGAACGACCCCAGCACGCCCTCATGGATATTGAGTCTAATCAATATTGGTCTAGATAGATGCGCTCCTCAAGCACTGTAACGTTGACTTGAGAGCAACTCTGCTGTTCACTAATTGGCCAGATGCCTCCCTCCAATTTTTTGGCCAGACCGTTACCTCAGTTCAAACGAATGTAGTATGTAATCTGTGCCTGCCATCTCTGATTGTCTCTTTTGTCTCTTTGTGCATCGAAATAAAAGGTGACGGCCCACGTGATCAAGACCTACTGGCGCCTCAACCGCCTGCACAGCTCCCGCCTGCGTCAACAGCACGAGATGGCTGCGGCAGCGGCTGCTGCTGCGGAGCAGCGGGCAGCTTTTGCCCTTCAAGAGGCCATGGCTGGCGCAGGCAGAACCTCGTAGTTTAGCGCGGCAAGCAGAGGCCGCATGTATCCCCCGGGATTTGGTTGCAGATGCTAGCTGAATTTTCCAGCCTGAGTCCGTATCTATGTTGTACAGTATATTGCTCTCAGGGAATATCCCGAGGCTTCACCTCGTCAGCGCAAACTTTGAATGAACGACCCCTCTCGTTCAGTCCGATAGTAGGCGAATCCTGGATGGTTCTGTGCAGGAGTTTTTGAGTTTTTGACCTACCGGCGACTGCGATGGACGTTTTTCTCTGCNTCTCGGTTTTGGCATGAGAAGGGTGAAGCGAGCGATTGACGTCCAGAATGGCAAGATGGTGGCCCTCAAGGTCATGGACAGGCTCGACCCCCGAGACCCGAGCTTCCACCGTAGGTCCAGCAGGCTCAACGATGAGGTAAGCGTGTGCACCTCGCGTGTCGTCGGAGTGGACGATGGTGGGGAGATACCATGGGAAATTCAGTAAACAGCCGCGCATGGGCCGGGCGGGCTGGCTCTTCCCATTCACTCGGCAGTGAACGATGGTGGAAAATATCATGGAAAAATACCGTACACATCCGCGCGTGGGCCGGGCAGGCCGAAGCTTCCCACTCAGTGGGCTCCAGGCAGATGTATACCATGTATTTGCTATTGTAGCAGAGAGTGTGCTTTATTTTGTTCTTGATTCACGTTGACTCGCGAAAGTTGGGAAGAAATCTGCGTATCATGCTTCGTTCTTTTTTCGTTTCTTTTCGAATCGATTGATCGATTTTCAGAACGAGCGCGCCACCAGTGTAAAGAGCACCTGAGAGTGAGGGAGCTACGAAATTGCAGACTAAAAAGATGATCGACACTTCAAACGAACCTGGCCCATGATAGTGTAAGAACAAGCGCTCAGTTGAAGAATCCTGCACTTGTTGTCCTCACATACCGGTCTCCGCGTGTCCGTACCTACCGTCAAACTGACGGGGACGATTTCCGTGGTCACAAGCCAACAACACTTAAAAACGTGTATTAAGCGCCGATGGGGTACCGGTACCCCACCGACGGGGAAGAATCATGTATTGAGTAGAATAATATGATACGTGCACGGTTTTCTTCAAAGATAGTACTTGCACGGTTTTCTTAATTGGCTCGCTCTGTACTCCTGGGGGTACAACGAAGGAGGAGGGAGAGATTCGCTAGCCGAGAAGTGGCGTGCATCCCACGAAGTCTTGATCATCGTCAGTGTTTCCGACGAAGCTGCTCTTGTTTGTCCGCTTCCGGTGCCGTGCATCCAAATCCAACGTTTTTTTTTTTTTTGTGTTTTCGACGAAGTTCGTGTTTGTGCGTTGATTTTGTCGCCACCGTGCTCGTCGTCCTCAAGGCGTTTTTGTCGACGCTCGTGGATGTTGTTGTTGTCGACACTCGTTGTTGTTGGTGTTGTTGGTGTTGATCTTGGTGTTGGTGTTGGTGTCGGTGTTGTTGTCTTCACAAGAAAAGAAAGGTTCCAATCTCTCCACCCAGTGCCTCTATCTGTCCCGATCAAAAACCTTGACCGAGCGTTGTGCTGCGATGATTTTCATACGTTTCATATCGCACGCCCCTATAACTGGGAAACCCGCTCCCGCCCCGCTCGAGGTTGCACCGCTGAATCAAAACCGCCTCTGTACATTTTTTTTTTTTCCTTTTTTGTAAGCACACGGTACATACAATCACAGAAAATGCTTGATGTTCGAGATATCTACAGCAGTGTAGCATAACCACTTTTTTTTGTTGTTGCTACTTTCCTCCTCTGTGTTTGTTGACGCTTCGTTCGCAGGTCCATGCGATGCGGAGATGTGGGTCCCACGAGCACACGGTGTCGCTGATCGAGGCTATGTTCGACACGACCTACCCCAGGCGGAACGGCGAACTTACGGTGATTCTTTATTCTTCCCTTTATTATGTACTTCTTTTATTTTGTTTTCTACATTCTTTTGTTGTTGGTTCTCAGAAGTACAAGTTGGTCACCCTTCAACACGATAAATCCATCGGTAGTCTAACACGGACTCTCATTTGTGGATGAGACGGATTTCTTGTGTTCTTTGAAAACTCCTATCAATGAAACACGCTACAAGGAGCGAGGCCCTCGCTATACACGTGGTACCACGTGCTTGATCAGCGGGCTGATGGTGGGGGACCAACGTTCTCATGTTGTTGTGACGGACAACGGCTTTGATTTTTGTGTTTGCTGGTGGCACGTTAATTTAGAAGGATGTCCTGCCCGTAGTAGCTGTTCGTGTAGGCCGAAGCTCTTGGATCTACGTACCTCAAAGCTCCTCCGATCTACGTTACTCGCCATAGAAGGACGGCATAGAACGAACGACCAAATCAAGAGACAGAAGCGGAGCTACCTACTCGGTCGGGTTGTCTTTGCGTGGTCTTTTTCCCGACAAGCCTTGGATCTACGTCAAGCCTCTTCGATCTACGATCGACGTTGCTCGCCACAGAACGACGGCATAGAACGACCAATCAAGCGAAATAAGCGGGGGTATTAAGTGTCGTCTCGGTTCTGGTGCGTGGTATTTTTCGTTTGTCCCGACGAGCCCATTTGACGAATACTCCTCTTTGTCTTCCCCTTCCCCCCCCCGCCCCCCCGCCCCTCGTTTTGTGGCAGAATGCACCCATCCTGGTGCTGGAGCTGTGCGAGAAGGGAGAGCTGTTCGAGTTGCTGTCTCAGCCGGGCGGCTTCCCCCCTGTTGTGTGCAAGGAGTACTTTAGGCAGCTCATGTGTGGCGTCAAGTTTTGCCACGGTACGAGTGTGCCGCTAAGTGATGTTGTGTTTTGAATGTGTTTTCCTTGTTGGCATCGACCGCGCTAACCGCCGGACCAATCAACAGATGTCAGTATTTTACAGCGGGATAGAACAGGGAAGCACGCAAAAGGGTTCTGCCGTCAGCGGGAGGCGCAGGAGTTGGACGACGGACGACAGCAGTAGTGTCGTGGTAGTAAAGTAAACAAGACCCAAATCTAACATGCAGCATTGCTTTTGCTCTCTCTCTGTGTGTGTTCGAGAAGACCCAAATCTAACATGCAGCATTGCTGTTGCTCTCTCTGTGTGTGTTTTTTTTGTCCATGCTGCTCTGTACCTACGAAGTAGGTGGTAGGTTCCTGTCATTATTTCACGCCGGAGGCGCCTTGCCTGCGTCATCGCCAGGACTCGTGTTGATTGTCCGCTGCTGTCGTCGTCGATGTCGTTGTTGTTGTTGTTGTTGTTGTTGTTGTTGTTACCTAACCCTAGTCATTAGTCATTGTGCGTAATCTTGTATTGTTGTGGCTGTTGCTGCTGTTGCGACTGCCGTTGTTGTTTTCGGCCTGATCGCGCTTTTCTTCCCGCCATGTGTCTGAACGCCCTACGTCATTGTTTTTTTACGCAATATTCTCCCAGCCCACATATCTTCATCTTCGCAGGTCTTTCTTGCAACTGCCCCGCATTCTCCACATAGCTATGAATCTTGAGCATGGGTCCGGGATCGACCTCCCTAACCCACTCGCTCTGATCCGTTTCTTGTACCCACAGATAATGGCGTATGTCACCGCGACCTAAAGCCGGAGAACCTGCTTTTGGACGCTGACTTCACTCTCAAGGTGGGCGAGAGCAATAGGGGAGTTGTTGTGGTTGGCGACGCGGAGGGCTGATCACACGGGCCGCCTTCGCGAGGAATTAAGTTTTATGAGGAATCAGAAAGAGCGAGGGGGTACGCAGATCCTATCCCTAACCCAACTTCTACGATTGCCTGCTTTACCCAACATGTTTCGTACTTACCACTTAATAGAAAAACCCTTTGAAGGCTACTGGGAGCTCGATCACACCGAATGTGATTGGTGTCGATCGGTGTGTTGTTTCCTCGACCCTCTTTGTCTCAAGTGTCTCTGCCTTTTCTCTGTCGCCTTGTGTTTTTCCTCTCCCGTCTTTCTTGTTTGATTCCTTCAGGAACGACACTCGATCCCCCAGACTTGCCTAATGCACGACCACGCTCTCCTGTACATCGCCCATCTGTTGACACAACCCCCTTGCCTCTTTCTTTTTAACTCTGTCTCTCTCTCTATTGTTCTCTGTAACTCTCTCTCTCTCTCTATTGTTCTCTGTAACTCTCTCTCTCTCTCTCTCTCTATTGTTCTCTCTAACTCTGTCTCTCTCTTATCTATGCTCCAACACATATGTATTCTCTCTCTCTCTCTTTCGTGCGCACACTGTATCTACCTTCTTACCTGCTGTAAGCGCAGATTGCTGATTTCGGGTTCGCAGCCTTGGGGCGGGAGCGCATGAATTGCAGCAGCATTGTGGGATCGAGGACCTACATGGCCCCGGAGGTTCTCAAGCTGGGGCAGAGCTACGCCTACGGCGACGACGCGGCGTACGACGCAACAAAGGTGAGAGCTATATTCAACATGTCCTCCAAAAAAACAAAAAAGTATTGAAAAAAAAACGAACATTAAACTTGAATTTTATTTACAATTTTAAAGATTAAACTAATTAAATAGGCACATTTGAGAAATTCTTCGAACACAATTTTCCTTGCTTTCACGGCGGACTAGACGATCAAGAATGCTGCTCGTCCTCCAAAAACCTAAAAAATATACCAAAAACCCAAAATATATTTTTATTATGTATATTATTGAGTAGGCATATATGGGAGGCAAACCGCCTGACTCCCGAAGGGGCCGAAGGCGGAGCCTTGTATACAATTGTGTTTTCTTTCGCAGCGGACTCGACAGTGCTTAACTTTGCTTCAGTCGAACGAGTACAAAAAATCCGTTTACTGAAACACTTCAACCCATCCCCTCCGATTGTGGTTATATCTCGAACGGGCAGTCTCTCTTTGATTGTAGGTCAACATGTATTTTCAGTGCATAGGCTTCCACAAGTGAGCTCTAAAATAAGCCCAGTATTCAGTCGGGTTTTCCCCCCACTCAGTTTTTGAGTGCATGTATTTTTTCTAAGAAGTATCTCGAACGGGTACATAGACTTTTCTTGTGAGTGTATAACTTCCACAAAATCTCTCCCGCTGACACTTGACTCGTGTGTATTAGCATCAACTGCGCTAGCTAACCGGCTGACCAATGAAATGACGTCGGTCTCAGTGCGGTTGAAAACACAAACCACTTCTAATTGCACTTCTGTGTGTATGTGTGTGTGCGTCAGGCGGACGTTTGGAGCTCGGGCGTGATCCTGTTCACGATGCTGGCAGGCCACCCCCCGATGGAAAAGGCGAACGAGTCAGACTGGTGGTTCCGGGCGCTCAAGGTGCCGTCACAGGAGATATGCATAGGCGTGGAGGAATTTGGCTTCCGTTTTCCCTGCCTTACTGGCAAGGGACGTTGATCCGGAGTATATTCTGCATAGGAAAAGGGTCCAAGTTTCCCAGATTTGTATTTATTTTTGGAGGGGTATATATACCGCAGGAGGAATGGGTAGGAGGCCTCAGGGAGATGAACACCCTTCTGTGTGATCGCGGATTGGAGTTGCCACCTGGAAGATGTGCTGCGTGTGACCGCTGATTTACAGTGAAAAGAGAAGGTGAATTCAGTGTGCTGTTTCTGTAAGAGCCACTACAACCACAACGGGGCGTCTCAACGCCCAATTTACCCAACTCGTGTTGTGCTTGTTGAATCTCATCTCTTTCTTGTCCGGTCTCATTTTTAACTTAATGTTTTCGCCGCTTTCTCTTTTTTTTTTGTTCCTTTTTTTTTTTCTCGTACTGGACAACTTTGACCACTGTTGATTCACGGTATTCTCTCTCCATCTTCGTTCGTTTTTAAACGCATCTCGTCCTGCCACCCCATCCTTTACGTTTCTCCCCCTTTTTTGTCATACATTTCAGCTCAGTCGACAGGACCTGTTCTGGCAAAGCCACCAGAACACAGCTCCCCCGTTACCCGAAGACGCCAAACACCTTATTCAGGCCATGCTCACGGTCAATCCCGCACATCGGTAAGTGCCGTCCTCGGAGAAATACTTACCACGTCTTCTTGGTCGTTGTTGCTGTTGTTGTTGTTATTGTTGTCGTTGGTGTTGCTGTAAGGGATGCTGTTGTTGTCGTCGTCGTCGTCGATGATGGTGTTGTTGTTTTTGTCGTCGTCGGTGATGGTGGTGTCCTTGTTGTCGTTGTCGATTGTGTTGGTGTTCTGCCATTGGTGGCGGTTGTTGCTGTTGCTGTTGTTGCCGGCGTCGTCTTGACATCCAAAAACGTTCCGATCTCTGGTAGGTACATTCAGCATCCGAACTCGTCCAACTGACCCCGACCCCTTCCAAAGGCAAACTACCCAAAAGACGCAAAGATAGATGCTTGAGATCGAACGAAAGTCGAAAAGTCTCTTCTCTAAGATAGGATCGATCGATGGTCGACCGCGTTGCCTTGATATTTTTGGCGCGCGATTTTAGCGTACTGTAGAAATGAAATATGCGCCACCGTATTCAATTTTTTACTCGCCCTCCAGAAACTGGTTTGTGCAAGTTTCGAGCACGACACGGACAGCGTTTTGGCATCTCCGACTGACGGAATCCCGTCCCCCCCCCCCTCCCTTGACTACAGAATCAATGTCGACCAGATAATGAATCACCCGTACGTGGTGGCCGCTTCCGCTTCGCGGGGTCCCTTCTGGAAAGGAAGGCCTGAAGATCCCCGGGCAGTGCTCCGCGAGGTGAGAGCGTTACCGTAGGCGACATGGCGTGAAATATCACGCCCCCTGGACCGATTTCCAAAGCTCCATTACCGTAGGCGACATGACACAAGAAAGCACACCGCCTGGATCGATTTTCGAAAATTGATTACAGTGGGCGCCATGACACAAGATACCACACCCCTCGACCGGCTTCCAAAGCTCGATTGCTGCTCCACGGTAGAAAAAGGGGTGGAGTCGAAAATGTCGGCATTCGAACCCCCGTATCGTCGAGAGCTTTCCGAAGTTAATTTTTGTATTTCTCAAGATCCTCAGTCAACAACTCACTCCAGTCGAGTCAAGCACATGTAAACGACCTCGACTAGCCGCTGTTTCTCTTCGACGTGAGTCATGGCCGATTGGTTCCTCCCTCCGAACGGCAAAAGAAGCAAGGGCAACGCCTGTGCCGGTCACCAACGCTCGTAACGGTAACTTTACCACCATTTTCGTCCATGGACCCATGGAATGCCAACATCAACACCACTGGAAATTATCCAAACAAGTTCTAGGTACGTTCACCACCTAACCAATACCTCCTCCAAACAACGAACGTACCTACGCACGGCTGCCGCCCAACCAACAGAAAATGCAGGAGTTGTACGAGCAGTCGATGGCGTCCAAGCGCCTGTGCACCGTGGCCAGCAGCAGCAGGGGTACCGCAGATTCCGCCGGCCCCGAGTGCTCGGGGTCCCCGTCGGCTGGTTCGGGGGCTCCGGGTCGGGGGGGGTACGTGGAAAACCCCCACGACCGCTCGACATGGAGGGGTCCCGGGGACGATCCGTTCGAGGTGCCTACCATGTTGGAGGAGGATGCGGCCAAGGTAACCGGGGGCTTCATGGCGACCGGAGACTTGAAGAACCTGGTGAAGGCGGTGGAGCAGGTTCTGTTCGAGCTAGGCGCCGAGGTACGCTGGTGCTGGTGGTGCGGGTTGTGGTTGTTTTGTGGTGGTTTGCGTGAGAGCGTGTTGCTTAGCTGACGAACCTGTAGGTGTGGGGACGGCAGGCTCTGTTTCGCCCTTGGGCGGTACGGCTGTTTTTGGGTTGCGAACCGGTCGGGTGTGTTGTCTAGACGATCTCTAACAGGGAAGGAATGTTGTACGTATTGTAGGAACAGCGTTGCCCTGCGGGAAAAAAATGTTGTGCATTCAACGGGGGAAATGATGTGGATGGAAAGAAAACGCCTTCGAAGCGATCAACGAGAGGCGAGGATTTCAGAGTTAACGTACCCTATGAAATAGAGGAGGGGGCTTCGTATCCCTATCCCTAACCCCCAACCCAAACCCCACATCCCCTACTAAACCAAGCTTAAATTCCTGGCGCAACCCAACTCGGTACCCCCCATACGAAGAGACCAAGCTTATATCCCTTGCGAAGGCTACTATCAACAACGAGTACCCCCCCCCCCCTCTATCAGATCGCTGGAGTAAACAAGGAAAACGGCCTGAGAACCTTCAGGCAGACGGCCAAGGTATCCGCCGTCATCCCGGAGGAGCCCAAGCTCGGAAGCGGGCGCGTGGGCGTGGTCGCCAAGGTGTTCCGGGTCGTCTCGCGGCGGGAGGACGAGGGCTCTGCAGGAGGAGGGGGGGGGGGGGCG
>CACKRE030003322.1:296612-319388 GCA_902602495.3 Ectocarpus sp. CCAP 1310/34
AACAGGCACTTGCTTGCCGAGGTCCGCGCGCTCGACGCTGCTGTCGCGCAGGCACGTGCTATGGCCGCCAAGAGTGCAAGGGAATCCGGGATTGCACAGGCGGACAGGTCGAACAAGGAGATCGACCTTACCTTGTAGACTAGGGTGACCGAGAGTGCAGAGTAGTCCGCGGCTGCGCAGGAGGAGAGGTGGACCTAGTCGGTGAAAGGCATCCCTACCGGGTGGTGTGGTTTGTTGGCCGTTCATCATCAAAGTCTCTACGGTTTCATGTTCTTGTTTGTTGTTCAAAACTTCTGGTGAATTGGCGTCTCAGCAAATTGTGCTTCGTTGTCTTTCGTGTGAGGCTGTTCAAGTGCAGCATATGTACGATCATATTCTACATGAAGTGCTTCGCATTTCTTTGGTGAGGAAAGAGGTTTGGCGTTTGTTCGGACGCCACAGATAGGAATGTTTCTGGGCTTACGATACTGCCGGAAACGGAAAACAAAGAACACTGAATCATACCGCCGACTTGTTTCCCGCCAGCGGTCCACCGACATAATTGGTACTACCGGCAACCGCCGAAGGCGGTACCGCCATGTTGCGAACCGCCGACAAAAGTACCGCCAGTATTGGCGATACCGGCAACCGCCGAAGGCGGTACCGCCATGTTGCCGCCGAAACAATAGGTACCGCTGTCCCGCCTAAAAGTTCCCGCCATCTTGCGGTACCGCCAAAACTGTTCCCGCCTAAAAAACCGTTCCCGAGGAATACCTTGGTAATTTTCACGCCCCTGTGCATGAAAATCATTCTTTTTCTCGTGCGCACATGCTCCACACACGATCCCTCTAAACAGTTTTTTTTTTGCGAAACCAAACAAAAAGCGTACCCCTAACGGGCCACACTTTTCGCAAAAAAAAACCCTTCGAAATCGTCGGCACTTCGACTTTTCATAGTGTTTTCGGTCGGTGACCTACAGATTGAATGTTCAACTTATTGCTACGTTTTCCTCTGCATCTACATACAAGTTCAGGCCAGCACGAGAGAGCACATGAGGGACCATGTGCTACAACCGTTCTTCCGAAATAGAAGTAGTTTTTTTCCGGAACAAGTTGTTGGTTCTTGCTCGGCTTGCTCGGTGACAACCTTGTCGTTTTCATTGATAGACTCCCGCGATATGTCTAACGTGAGCAAGAGTAAGCTCACCCAGGCTGAGTTCCATCAGTAAGGATGGCAACCTCAAGGTTCTGCCATCATTGGTACCCTATGAGGCCAGGGCACACTGCCGTTTGCTCTTACTCGAGAAATGTCGGAGAGTTGTGCCGTGTAGAAAAACAATGATAATTCTCCTCTTCAAGTTGGCGGTGAACCAAAGCGATGGCAACTTTTCACTCACCTTTTTGGCGTGACATGAGCAACCACTGTGAGAACTGTTTCTCACGCCGTGTAGCATGGCTCTGTGCGTTCATCACATGCATGCACGCGTCGCTTCATACGCGAGCTGGCTATGTTTTCCACCTGCTGGAGCAGATGGCGTGCTGTGGTGCCTTTTGAGGCTGCTTGACATACTTCAAGGAGGATCCGGTCCATGGGTGGCTGATATTCCGTTAGAAGCGAAAAAGTGTAAGATTGAACGTTGGCAATCTGGGTTTTGTGGTGCGGGATTGAATCGTACTGTGGCAAGGTAGGCAAGCAATTGCGGGAACGTCATCCTGAGATTGGATGAGCACCGTGGTTGAGCAAAGCTCTTCTCACGAGACTCATTGCAAACTCGCGTTTCTCGTGTTGG
The DNA here is from genome assembly GCA_902602495.3 of Ectocarpus sp. CCAP 1310/34. Taxonomy (NCBI): domain Eukaryota; class Phaeophyceae; order Ectocarpales; family Ectocarpaceae; genus Ectocarpus; species Ectocarpus sp. CCAP 1310/34. Next base: position 298,381 of record CACKRE030003322.1, read on the forward strand.
GCATGTATTCGGCTGTTCACACGGTCGTCCCGGTGGTTTAGTGGGTAGCCTCGCAGCCTTCTAAGGGCCAGGTCATGGGTTCGAGTCCCGACAGAAAGAGCTTGTTCTCACTTAATAAATCCTGGTCTAGGATGAAAGCGACGGGCTGCAAAGCTCGTGTGTTAGTTAACCATAATCGACTTCGTAAGTCGCGAGGGAAGGGATTGCTCTACCCTTCTCGCGTTAACCGTACGCATGAACCGCAGGAGGAGGTCCAACCCCCCCATCCTGTGTGACCCCGGTTGGGTCGTCTAGCTAGTAGCAGTGGAGGATAGGGGCCAGAGGGGCAGACGACAGAGTCCAATGATGGGAGGACAACAAACAAAACAAACAAAAGTCCTCGTGATTTCATTCGGATAGACCCAAATATCCGAAAGGATTGCAATAACCGCTTCTGCGTCCTATCGCCACAAAAATGACAAATGTCGGGACGTGCGGCTCGGAATTTCAAAAGCTAATTTAACAATCTGCGCACTGCTGATACGTTTGCACACAGTCACACCCTGAGGCTGCAGCACAACAGCAACGTCTCGCACACCCGTAAAAACTCTCCCGCCATTGCCCAATCCCCTGTGGACGTGAACGCACACCAGTGATAGCTATCTCTGGCCACATACACAACAGCAATGCCGATAGTCGTCGTAGAATGCGCTCTTCTTGCCGTTGGAAAATCTCGCGCGAATATGTGGTGGGGTGATAGATGGGAGTCTTGCTGCTGGAAACGCAGTAAGTCTCGCACATCAGTAGAAACGTGTAGAAACACACCCGTCGTGGCGCCACCCCCCCCGGATGTGAAAGCAGAACAGCAGCAATGTAGTAGCAGACCTGGCTCCGCGCTCTCACACGATGACGATGCTGCTTGAACCTTCCGAAAAGTATGCATAAAACCACTAATAAAAATCGAAAGAACGAGCAAAAATAAGTGGGTACACTGTCGGTGAGATGAAGAGACGAGACTTGCTTCACAGTTGCAGCAGCGCAGTACCAACCATCAACAGACAGCGGAGCTCCCGATAGCCTTCGCAGGTTCCCAATGATGTGTCACGATGGATTCTTTCGCAGGACCAGAATAAATTGGGCGGTGGACGAGCGGAGTGAGCGGAATGTACGCATATGTACGAGACCCGCCATGATGCCATGAAATATCACGGTTGCCCACGTAACACGGCGGTTGGTTGGGCGCTGATGACGGTGCTGCGGGTACTGATGATGATTGATGTACGGTAGTGGTCCCGATATTGTGGTGTGTAGAGGAAAATGTGCCTTTATTTAGGGCAATGCCACTATTGAACAGTTGTTTCTTGGATCTCCACTCGTATGCGTTGTACATGTATTCGGGGTCCCTCTTTTGTTGTGTGCACCAGTATCCGCGTGAAAACGCGGGTGTGAGCGCATCACGTGTGCATTGACGCTTGATTAGCTTGTGACAACGAGGCCTTCGGCGATCGAAACATAGTACTGTAACAGTTTCTTGTTTTTTTGTCCGGTGACCCAAAATACGCATGTTTAAAGCAGCAATATATACGCGGAACCAACTAAAGCAACCAACCTAACAACGCCGAACACTCCTCACTCCGGTGCATCAATCCCAACAGTCACGATGCTTTGCACCCGTAGGCCTCAACCGACCAATACCACTAAACTCTTTAACTAGGAAAACGCTCTGTCCAACTGCCGTGACGGTCTAGCGGCATGTGTTCCGAAGAATGTGCCATCTTCGCCTTACGGCGGAAATGCCCAGCCTCGCCTACGGCACATACCTCCGCGTTACTGTTGTTCTAGAAATCTTTGTTGTTGTCTAGGTCTAGCTCATCGTCAGAGAAGCCAGCGCGCGGCTTGCGGACCCGTCCTTCTCCCCAAGCGGTCGGTTTTGGAGTTTACATAGTTGTAGATCCGCGTACGCTGGCATGATCACGTGTGGAGTGGCGCCCGCTGCTGTGTGTGTCATGTGTGTCGTTGGTGCGTGCGTTATCATGGAGGGGGGCTCCGGCGGCTTGAATTGCCACTTTTGGGGGGATGAGTTGCCCCAAATGCCACTATTTGGGGTCCCGTCCTCAATAGTGGTACAATGCCACTATATATGGTTGAAATTGGAACGAGAGATTTTTGATGCCACTCTTCAGGGTGCCACTAATCGGGACCACTACTTAACCTACATGTAGCAGAGGGCGGATGTGTTGGCCGTTGGTGCTCCAATTGAGAGAGCGGCGAGAGTGGGCACCGCAGTTGTGAAGATCCTTCCCGATGAAATCATGCAGAGGGGGCAAACACCTTTTCCATGATTTCATCGGGAATGGAAGGAACTCGATCATCAGGAATTCCTGGTGATTCTTGTATGAACACCGGGACGTTGAGTTTGCGATGCGTCAATGGTGTTGGGTTCGCTCGTTTCACAAGCAAGCTAGGTTCGGGATCAAGCGAAGTGACCAAGAAACCCGATGTTGCCACGGACAGAAAGTGAACACGGGTGGCAGCCTGGAAGCATTTACCTTGATTCTTGACCCAAGAGGTAAGAAATCGATTGTACTGCCTTCCCTCCTCGCTTCGTTCGTTGGTATAAAAATTAACGACAGAGAGACCCTGAACCAGCCCCTGCGGGCCACGGTTCACGCCATAGCCCGACAAATATACAACAACATACCAACCTTATCAACCCTCCGCAAAAGTCCTCTACATACAGACAACGTTCTCCGCATAACCCTTATGCAGACAGTCAGATACACGAGACTACGGCTGGCTGCCAAACTGTCTTGTAGAGAGCCTGTTACCCACAGTGAGTGGAGATATCGCTTTGTGCTGCCCCGGGAACCGTAAAAATACAGGTACCAGCACAGGTCCCTGTTTGTTTTCAGTGCGATGTGCGCAGGACAATTCCCCGGCATTCTAAATCTCTTAATATACCGGACACACCGGCACGACAAGTAGATCCGGCCGCACCCCCATAGTCTTACCTGGCGCCGACAAGGATAAACCAATGAGAGACCTGTATTTTGCATCGCGAAGCAAAAAAATCGCACCGTATTATAGACAATACAATAACATGATATTGGAAAAGCAACACGCTGCAGATCAGCTTTGTGAATCACGCTGATTGAACCGACCCGCAAGACCTCCCGTCTGAGTTGAGAGCAGCCTGCATTCGGATCCTGCCGTGGTACCACACCTCTGTACTGTAGCTTTCTCCGATAGGACTTGAGGCAAGACGGAACGGTTTAAGCGAGTTGTATTGCACGAAAAATATCTTCATCCTGACCACTGCGGTTGTTGGTGTTGTTGTTGTCTTCACATTACGAACCGTTCTCTGGTGTCCGCTTTGTACCTTCAAATGTCCGTACCGGTCCAACTGCAGCGGCGCTTCCGTGGTCACAAGCCAACAAACCCCCCCCAAAAGCGGTGCACTGTTCTAGAAAGAAAAGTAGAACAGACACCGGACGAAGTCTTCGAAGACGCGATTGTTTCTACCCAAACGAATAAAATAAATCTAACCGGGATACGATCGACCCCGGTCCAAAAGGGATGGAAGCAGGAAAGAGAAAGGAAACGAAAAGGAAATAGGCAGCGCTCCTCCAACGCTTCACTGGAACAACGAAATAGGCAAATTCTAACGCAACAGCAAACGAATGAATGACTTACGATGACAACAACATCATGCCGGGGTGTACTCATAGTCGTGCATGCCGTGGTCGTCAGACCATTGGCCTCGCATTCCTGCAAATACGGGACGGAGCATGCCAGGTTCTCACCGGACCGGGCTCTCACATCACCAAGCGCGAAGCGCCGTGAGGTATTCGACGAGTCGCATGAAGAGTGCACTGCATCGTGCCAAGGGTGTTCGGCATCTTGTGCTTACTTCCTTGCGTGCGGATGACAGCTGCGTTTGACTTCATTGATCTTGTGGTGCTTTTACTCCCGAGACGGTTGTAAGCTCCGCCTTTGTCACTGCCTCAAAGGTGCTCGACCATTTTAACACAACGTGGTGCTATCATCCCCCTTGCGCAGAGTGAGGGTTCCCGACACCGCACAACGTCCATGGTTAACGCCAAAAGAAAAACTGAGGGAGAAAAACAAGCGGTAACCTGGTTGCCGAGCTCACGAAGTGATGGGTCTTGTTTTACAACATCGCTGCCAAGCGCCGAAAACCCGACTCCGATGGCCAACCAGGGGGGGGTGGCGATACGACTGAAAATATTGGGGTACGCCCTGCTGGTATTCATGCCATCGCCTCCATCAGCCCGGAAGCATGTCTGTGTCTATCTGCACGGCTGCAGTCGTGCCTTCTACCTTTCGATTGGCTAACGAGAATCCCTTCCTGATGATAACGATATTTCAGGTGGGAATTATTTGTGAACACAATCTTGTTGGTCGTATGCATATCGGTTGAAACATCCGCACCACCTCTTTCTCTACATGTTAATAAGAACATCCTTAACTGCTGACGCTCTGCAATCACTGCGGATGCTATCAATATGGCGTCAACGAGCCGACAGGGGCTAGATGCGTCATCCAAGCAAGACACAGAAAAGATGGTTCATCCGCCTCGATTTTGACATGCAGTACATGGTGTAGATCAACCGCAACAATACAATCAGGCAAGTTGTAAAAAGACACCACGACGCGTTCCTGTGAAGGTAGAATGCAGGTACAACACACATATGTAACGGAGGTAATGATAAAGGTGCTGCAGACCAGGTAGGTAACACTAGCAAATCTCTGAAACCATGGTCCTATTTAGCTGTAAGTAGCTACGATAGATAAATAATAGCTGTAGCCCGTACCTACAGGATGCAGCTGGTCTGTGNGCGTCAACGAGCCGACAGGGGCTAGATGCGTCATCCAAGCAAGACACAGAAAAGATGGTTCATCCGCCTCGATTTTGACATGCAGTACATGGTGTAGATCAACCGCAACAATACAATCAGGCAAGTTGTAAAAAGACACCACGACGCGTTCCTGTGAAGGTAGAATGCAGGTACAACACACATATGTAACGGAGGTAATGATAAAGGTGCTGCAGACCAGGTAGGTAACACTAGCAAATCTCTGAAACCATGGTCCTATTTAGCTGTAAGTAGCTACGATAGATAAATAATAGCTGTAGCCCGTACCTACAGGATGCAGCTGGTCTGTGATCGCTTGGGGCTCTGTGGGTGAAGATCTGCGGGGTGGAGCAAACAAGAAGTTTCTCCACCGGTGGAGGTCACCTAAAACATCGGTTGTCCGAAGGGGGCCGCTGACAACGTGAAGAAAACGCACACACACGCGCGCGGAGCGGTCCGCAATCACTATTTTATGCAAAATAGAGAACGTGTCCAATATGTATTCGAAGGGATCTTCAAGGCGGGACTGGTTGGTGCATCCACTCCCCCGCTGGGATGCCAAATGCTGGTCTTGGATTCGCTGTGGCCGGCGACTACAAGTACAAGGCCGAAGACTTTCCTTACTCAATCCGTCCACGCCGTCCTTTCCCGCAACGTGCAGCTCATCTTTTCTGCCATCATTCTGGACGCGGCGCAGGAGAATGCTGGAGATGACTTCGATCATTCTGCTTGGGCTCTCCACGTTGTTGAATACCTCCGCAGGTGGGTGGATGAGTTCGTTTGAGCAACATTTGAGCAGACCAGTGTGTTGATCCGACCGCTGGCATGTAAACGCTGTTTCCATTTACCTAGTAGGCCGGCAGGTAGACACCGATGACGGGGGGTTCATTCGCTCTCAAACACAGGATTCACCTCAGAATGGGGTGTGATTTTATTACGTTTGTTCACCTCTTCGAGTAGTGAGTAGCCGATTTTCCCCCGGTGAAGTTGGTGATTGCAAAGCCACAATCGTGAGCGGCTCCCCATCTCCTTACAGTACCTCCTGAAGAATTTGTTGACCAGCGTGACCGATTTTCTTGGGAAGGTGAAGGTCTACTTCGTAGGCCAACGTTGGTGCAGCTGGTGTGTTGGGTCGTCTTCGAAGACATTGCCAGCTGCGATATTTGCTCCTCTTTCGGAGGGTTCGATCTCACGCGACAGAGTTTGTCGAATCATGCGATGCTGTATGTCCTTAAGGTAGTCCTTTGTCGGCGTTCAGACTGCCCTGTATCCACGGAACCTTTTTTTACTTCGATGGACCCATTGATTTGGGATTAACGTTATTCGAACGTTTCCGCGTGGGTAAAGGAAGGTGCACTGTAGCGCATGGGGCGCGAACGTTATAGCAGGTTCATTTTGACGACACAGCGTTGCTATTGTAGACATGCTGCTTAAGGTAAGTTTGGAAACCAAAAATTGGAAGCACCTTTCCACCGTCCGGAGAGATGTCAGCTCGATATCTACCCTGCCCGTGTTCGTGTGCTGATGTCATCGGACCTTCTATGCTATGTTCTGTTTCTCGAACGGCCACGGTGGTATTGGTTGTAAAGGCTGCGGTCCATGGGTGATTGACTGGAAACGTTGGCGGTTCCCCCGTCATTTCGTATGCGGAGAGCCTGTGGCGTCGATACCAGATGTCGAGCTCGCTTTTTTGTTTGTCTCGTACTCCGGTACCTTGTTCTCCATCGCGGAACATCGCAGTGCGGTGCCCTGGTCGACTCGGCAATATTCATTTCGGATGCAGCTGCTGACAGTTTTATGCCAATCTCACCATCCGCCCACTCATCTCCTCTCATTTGCCGTCTGTCCTGCGTACGTCGATGGTTGCAGTTAATGTATGTCTGGACACCACGGACGCCGGCAACTGCCAAATTGAAGCTGGTGAAACTTTGTAAGCCCGCCCCGAATTTTATGCTATTGCTATGCAAGACCCCAAACGTGATTGATGGTGGCTGGCGAGGCACCCGTTGATGCTCGGCATGGCTCGTTGCAGGAAGATTGAGTTAACTTGCAGGATGGAATTTTGCAATTTCCTCGGTAATGGTCGCTCCAAGATCGGCGGCAATCTCGGGTACCCGTTGCCCGGCAAACGTTTAACATTGGGCAGTATTGTTGAGTTCAGGGCATTTGGCAAGATATTTATTCACGCATTTTCACGCGCTTCCTGTAAAACAACACCGCTGCACGACCGACACAGCAAGACTTGATACGTTTGTTGGTGTACGCAATCTTCCCCTAGGGACCTTAGTGACTGCGGCATAACAGATGCCGATTTTGACGATCTGGCGTCTTGCCTGGAAGCTGCCGGGCCGGAAGCAATCACAACTCTGTGAGTGCGTTCTATGCCATGGGGGTGGGTATTGGCCGGTTGTTTTTGTTGTTGGAAGCGGCCTTCACGTGCGCACCCAAGGATCGTGCTACGTATCGGGATCAGTTGTCACTTCCGGGCATTCGCCGTAGAGCCTTTACATGGTGGTGCCCTCTTGGCCTCATATCCTAGCCTCTTGTCCGTTTCGCAGTGTCCTCAATGCAACCCTGGAACGGGGTCCTCCAACTGCCAACTCGTCGCCTTCGCGGTAGCGGGAAGAAGGCATGATTGTTGTAATTGTACCCAGGCCATCGCGGCGGCCGCGGCGTTGCTAGCGCCGCTCTACTGAAGGACGTCCTTACATGCTGGTGGGCTGGCCGCGCTCCGTAGATCAGCATGAGCGGCAGCAGGGACTGATTCCTAGCTCATGTGTTTTGTCTGCTCCGCTCGTGGCCTTCCCTCGACACCCGAAGGTTCCTGTACGAGAACGAGCTCACCACGCTGCCTGAAGGAATCTTCGGGAGTCTTACGGGTCTTCAAATGCTGTAAGTAGCTGTTTGACAAGGTTGTCGGTAGAATGTTTTTCCGCATCGGGCTAGCATGCGATTGAGAACTACGAGATCGCAGACCAATCGTCCCCATGACCCATGAAATCCCGACTAGCGCGCCGGGAAGCAGTTGGTAGGAAGTTGGGTGTAGAAGAGGTCGGGGGTGTCTGAGACCAGCTCCAGGCGACGTACCATAGTCTCGCTGCCGTTATGGCGTCTACGCCTAGCCGCTGCACTATCTCGGATGCTTGGGGTTGGATGGATTTGTCTGTGAAACGCGCGATTCGGTCAATTTCGATCTGAATGTGCGTTCATTCGGCATTTTTGCCGGTACATTTATCGGACATGAGCAGGTTTTGAGATGAGGTGAGAGAAAGAGGCGATGTTGGCGTTGCTAGAAACGTGAGCACCCAAGGATCGTGCTACGTATCGGGATCAGTTGTCGCTTCCTGGCATTCGCCGTAGAGCCTTAACATGGTGGTGCTTCTTGGCCTTACATCCTAGCCTCTTGTCCGATTGGCGGTGTACTTAATCTAACCCTAGCCTCTTGTCCGATTCGCGGTGTTCTCAATGCAACCCTGGAACGGGGTCCTCCAACTGCCAACTCGTCGCCTCCGCGGTAGCTGTAAGATGGCATGATTGTTGTGATTGTACCCAGGCCATCACGGCGTTGCTAGCGCCACTGTACTGAAGGACGTCCTTACATGCTGGTAGACTGGCCGCGCTTCGTAGATCAGCATGTGCGGCAGCAAGCACTGATTCCTAGCTCATGTGTGTCATCTGCTCCGCTCGTGGCCTTTCCTCGACACCCGAAGGTCCCTGTCCAGGAACGCGCTCACCGCGCTGTTTGAGGGAATCTTCGGCAACACAACCGGTCTTGACACGCTGTAAGTAGCGAATGTTTTTCCGCATCGGGCTAGCATGCGATGGAGAACTACGATATCGCAGACCAATCGTCCGCATGACCCATTCAACCCCGACCAGCGCGCCGGAAAGCAGCTGGTAGGAAGTTGGGTGTAGAGGAGGTCGGGGGTGTCTGAGACCAGCTCCAGGCGACGTACCATTGTCTCGCTGCCGTTATGGCGTCTAGGCCTAGCCGCTGCACTATCTCGAATGCTTGGGGTTGGATGGATTTGTCTGTGAAATGCGCGATTCGGTCAATTTCGATCTGAATGTGCGTTCATTCGGCATTTTTGCCGGTACATCTATCGGACGTGAGCAGGTTTTGAGGTGATGAGAGAGAAAGAGGCGATGTTGGCGTTGCTGGAAACGTGAGCACCCAAGGATCGTGCTACGTATCGGGATCAGTTGTCGCTTCCTGGCATTCGCCGTAGAGCCTTAACATGGTGGTGCCCTCTTGGCCTCACATCCTAGCCTCTTGTCCGATTGGCGGTGTTCTCAATGCAACCCTGGACCCGGGTTCAGCTGCCAACTCGTCGCCTTCGCGGTAGGGGGAAGATGGCATGATTGTTGTGATTGTACCCAGGCCATCGCGGCGGCCACGGCGTTGCTAGCGCCACTGTACTGAAGGACGTCCGTACATGCTGGTGCGCTGGCCGCGCTTCGTAGATCAGCATGTGCGGCAGCAGGGACTGATTCCTAGCTCATGTGTGTTATGTGCCCCGTTTGTGGTCTTTCCTTGACAACCGAAGGTCCCTGTACGAGAACGAGCTCACCACGCTGCCTGAAGGAATCTTCGGGAGTCTTACGGGTCTTCAAATGCTGTAAGTAGCTGTTTGACAAGGTTGTCGGTAGAATGTTTTTCCGCATCGGGCTAGCATGCGATTGAGAACTACGAGATCGCAGACCAATCGTCCCCATGACCCATGAAATCCCGACTAGCGCGCCGGGAAGCAGTTGGTAGGAAGTTGGGTGTAGAAGAGGTCGGGGGTGTCTGAGACCAGCTCCAGGCGACGAACCATAGTCTCGCTGCCGTCATGACGTCTACGCCTAGCCGCTGTACTTTCTGGGATGCTTGGGGTTGGATGGATTTGTCTGTGAAACACGCGATTCGGTCAATTTCGATCTGAATGTGCGTTCATTCGGCATTTTTGCCGGTACATTAATCGGACGTGAGCAGGTTTTGAGGTGATGAGAGAGAAAGAGGCGATGTTGGCGTTGCTGGAAACGTGAGCACCCAAGGATCGTGCTACGTATCGGGATCAGTTGTCGCTTCCTGGCATTCGCCGTAGAGCCTTAACATGGTGGTGCCCTCTTGGCCTCACATCCTAGCCTCTTGTCCGATTGGCGGTGTTCTCACTGCAACCCTGGAACCGGGTTCAGCTGCCAACTCGTCGCCTTCGCGGTAGGGGGAAGATGGCATGATTGTTGTGATTGTACCCAGGCCATCGCGGCGGCCACGGCGTTGCTAGCGCCACTGTACTGAAGGACGTCCGTACATGCTGGTGCGCTGGCCGCGCTTCGTAGATCAGCATGTGCGGCAGCAGGGACTGATTCCTAGCTCATGTGTGTTATGTGCCCCGTTTGTGGTCTTTCCTTGACAACCGAAGGTCCCTGTACGAGAACGAGCTCACCACGCTGCCTGAAGGAATCTTCGGGAGTCTTACGGGTCTTCAAATGCTGTAAGTAGCTGTTTGACAAGGTTGTCGGTAGAATGTTTTTCCGCATCGGGCTAGCATGCGATTGGGAACTACGAGATCGCAGACCAATCGTCCCCATGACCCATGAAATCCCGACTAGCGCGCCGGGAAGCAGTTGGTAGGAAGTTGGGTGTAGAAGAGATCGGGGGTGTCTGAGACCAGCTCCAGGCGCCGTACCATAGTCTCGCTGCCGTCATGACGTCTACGCCCAGCCGCTGCACTATCTCGGAGTCTTGGGGTTGGATGGATTTGTCTGTGAAACGCGCGATTCGGTCAATTTCGATCTGAATGTGCGTTCATTCGGCATTTTTGCCGGTACATTAATCGGACGTGAGCAGGTTTTGAGGTGATGAGAGAGAAAGAGGCGATGTTGGCGTTGCTGGAAACGTGAGCACCCAAGGATCGTGCTACGTATCGGGATCAGTTGTCGCTTCCTGGCATTCGCCGTAGAGCCTTAACATGGTGGTGCCCTCTTGGCCTCACATCCTAGCCTCTTGTCCGATTGGCGGTGTTCTCACTGCAACCCTAGAACGGGTTCCTCCAACTGCCAACTCGTCGCCTTCGCGGTAGCCGGAAGCACGCATGATTGTTGTAATTGTACCCAGGCCTTCGCGATCAGCATGTGCGGCAGCAAGCACCTGAAGGGCACAACGGTATTGACATGCCCGGAGCCCGCGGCGGGGGTAAGCCAGATATGCCAAGGCGCACTTGGCTCCTCAACTCCCCAATGACCGGATCACGCGCAACCAACCGCCGATGCTCCGTGTATCACACTTATCGTTCTTTTCCGGGCAAAGGTTTATTCTCCCCTTCTGGGGTTGGGGCAACAGTACACTGGTGATTTATCCAAGTATGAAAACATGCCATTCTCCCCCGAAATGCGCTGAAGCTTGTGTAAGGCATGTTGGGTAACCAACATCAACACCCGTAAACACTCGAGTTTTGTCTTCCTGGGAACGCTAAACTCCGTGGGTTTTCTTTTGGTGTGCAAAGACACCCTTCCAATATCGAGGACGCGCAAGGCCATTTTCCCCCGTGACATGAACCTTCCCGAGGATAATCAAGTGTCCGAGTACTTATGGGCAGTTCATCACAGGGCGGAAATTTTTCCGGTACAAAAGAATTTGAAACGTCGTCAGTGCACAATCAAACGGGAATTCGTGGCTAACTTGTGGTTGCCTTGTTCCGCTGATGGCCTCCCCTTGGCACTCGAAGGCACCTGTACAACAACAACCTCACCACGCTTCCGGAGGGGATCTTCGGGGATCTTACGGCCTTGACGTTGCTGTAAGTAGCTGGGATACTTCTCCGCATGCGCTCAGCCCGTGCTAGACAAGAGGAAATAAACATTTTTCCGGTTTGCAGATCTGCAGTCGGTGCATGCGTTAACTGCTTCCTTTGAGAATGTGGGGGTCGAACGAGCAGTCGGGAGATGCTTGGGAGAGTACCATTGCACTAGGGGCGCAACTGCTGTCGAATCTGCGAGAGTTTGCCTGTTTCAAGTCAGCTCGCTTGCTCCAACCTGGCGTCCAAGTTGATGGAAAGCAGCGCATCCGGAAGAAGGGTAGCTGATGCAGTTCGGACGCCCTTCGGTTCTGAGATGATTGATTGTTGGCTCCGTTGATCGAGAATGGACCTCTTCCGAATTCGCTCAACTCTGCACCTGTCTCGTACAGATACTGAACGGTATACAGTGATCACATCTATTACGGCATTCTGTTGGATTCGTTTGTCTTCATTCCGTTCGTCATTCGGGGCTTCAGAGGCCAGGTAGTTCAACGTGCTGCGATCACCTGCGTAAGAAATTCATTCGTTGTCCACATGATACTTCGCCGGGGCACTATACGGTTGTGGTGGTATTTCCCGCTTGTCGGGAATTGTAGACATGCGTTGGCCCGAGGTAGCGGGCAGTAATAATAGTTTCCCGACATGGCACACTATTTTGGGTGCCCCCCTACAAAATGTCTCCTATATCTCAAGCCCCTCCGGTCTTACTGATAGTTCTCCCTTTCCCTCGCGAGACTATCTTGTATCTCTGGAGTAGTGTATCGATTTCCTCCCAGGCAACCCAAGAGAAAAGAGGAGTGTCGTCCTATACTTGAATTACCATTTTCGCTCTACCTGGAACACCATCGGCGCGGTGCTGCGGCAATGATTTGTTGCTGTGTTAGGCGATGGCTCCTCACCAACTGTTCGTATCGTTATTGGCCATCATGTTAACCTTGTTCTTTCCCCAACGTATGATCCGTTGTTGCATCTGCCGCTCTCGTCCGGTCATGCGCCGGCAAATCTCGTTCGGGACCTGAATTTTAGGCGCCTGGAGGGGAATTCTCTGGAGTGCTTGCCCTCAAATGAACTGTGAGGAACGGTTAAAAAGCATGGGTCTATCGCTTTGTAATACATATGAAGAGAAGAGTATGAAACCTATCGCGAAATGGCGGATCCGGCCAGCATCACGTAGATACCGAGCACACCTGTTGTTCGCTGCTGCTCGCGATATGAGACGAATGCGTGTTACTCCAGTATCCAATTGGTGTTGATGCAGATACCCTAACCCTGAACGTGTTGCATGTACTTGTCAGAATGATAAACAGAACGTGATTCGTCGAACACTACTTTGTCTCGAGCTATCGCGTTGGCCGTGTTCGGGCCCACAACTTGTTCTGATTTCGCACGCATGGACTCTTAGACGTCTAAATAATGCGTTGCATTGATACCCCTGTCGGCCCGGTGGTCTAGTTGGTACTCTCGAAACCTTCTAGAGGTCAGGTGAAGGGTTCAGATCCCGGCGTAAGCGAGCTTTTCTTGAAAGTGGGTTTTTCTCTTGCTTCCGCTCCTGGCCTACTGGATAGCGCTACTATAGTTCGTGTGTACACAGAGGGAAAAGTGCTGAACTCTCCTCGCATGAAAATCGAAGGCAACGTACCGCAGGAGGGGAGGGTAGGGAGGGGCCCTTCTGTGTGACCACGGGTTGGAGTAGACGGCACTTGTACTGTGAGCGCTGATTTGAAGTGAAAAAAAAAAAACACTGCGTTGAACCGTCATAAAGGAGAGTTTTTCCGGGCATCCTCCTTCCTTTTGCTTTACCCATGGAGCATGTTCATTGATACATTGCATCGTAGATCGACCTCGCCTTATTTGCTTCGATTGTCGGTACAGCGAGACCTGTGTGACCTCTTTTGCGCACTTCGCAGGGTGGAAGTTGATGATGATGCCTCGGAGAATGCAGCCGGACTCTACGTTGATGCATACGGTGACGAATGTGGTGAGTGGCTCGCTGACAACGGTGTACCGATGGACTTGGGGCCGATAGGTGCTCACCGGTAGCATGTTGCTCTTGCTGCATCACAGTCTGCCCCCCGAAGGTACCGGGTCGACCAGGAGCAGTTTGCGTGGAATTTTGTTTTGCGCTCTGTTTCCCGATCGAGGCTTCCCACAGCGACTTTTCGTAGAGCGGCACAAAGGTCCAGCGAAACATCGCTCGGCGTCGCCTGTTGGTCCGATAGTGTACATCGACCCGATCGCTGTAAAGGGTGGTCAGCTCTTCCACCCCCAGACTATAATGTGAACGGAATGCATGGTATAGCATGGGTCTGCACAAAGTTCTGTTGCGGCCATCGCTTGAAGTGACGACGATATGATCGAAAGGAGCTGCAGTACTGATTGGGCTCAAACCTGGCTGTTCCGTACTACCTGACGGCTCTTACTCGGTGCAAAAGTGTACAACTGTATCTCCAAACCTTTGCGCGAGACTGATCTCGAAGCTAACCATCGGGCGAGGGATGGATGTAGGCATACTCAATTTTGAGAAAGATGTGTTGCCATCGTCCTCCCTAAGCGGCACTAGGGCTTGTACCTTCATGTGCAACATTCGCGATACGCCCCCAAACATTGATGTTCTTGGAACGTTTTTCAGGGTGCTCTATTGAGGGCGTTATCGACAACGTGTGCGGCCAAGTAATGTGCACTCCTGGAGGTGAAGGGTACACGTGTGGTGAGAGAACAAGGGCCCGAATGGCAACTCTGTAGTAAATTATTGTTCAAGTTCATCCTCTTGATCGAGGGGCTTGGGCAGCAACGAACTGATACTGTCCAACACTGATAGTCTAGATTCATCACAACGAGTGCTCCCCGATGTCTAGGAACTAGATTCGACCTTGATTCAGCATGCCCAGGTTGCGCCAAGACGCCGTCTGCTACGAAAACAAGATTGTTCAGCTGATGCCCTATTGAAGGTAGCAAGCAGACATGCATCTTAATATTCGATGTTGTGATTACTCCTCTCGAGATCAGCTTAACCGACTGCAATCCCATTCATTACTGTAAATGACGTTCTCAAGAAGTTATTTCAGCAAGACGGAGTGATTATTATTCCAACTGGTTGAGTGCACGAAACCGTACCGCCAAGGAATGGTGGTCATTCTTCCCTTGTTGGCTTGACTTTCCGCTCCTCCGGCTGGGGGTATGTAAAGCATGAGTAACTGGCGAAGCTCTCGATTGTCTAAACGTCCAAACCCAAATTCGTCTTTCAATACCCGCCAACCTGGCACTCGCTGCAGCGGGCACGCTTTCGCCTACGCCTGCGCCTGCACTGGGCACGACCGCGCCAGAATCTTCACCAGGGTCGAACTCAGAAGGTACGAAACTTGATGCCGCGTTTCCCGTGCAACTAGCGCATGCTGTACTGTCAACAGGCACTAGGCGGTCGGACATTTGACATATTCCCGGCCTTGCTCCAAACATGCCCAGTTCACGACCGTCCGGAGTGATGCATTTCCGCACCAAGCACCGGCCGCCCTTGTGAAGGCTACGGTATTCCATCAGCATCGTGACGGGGCTAGTAGTCATCACCGCTAGTGATTGAAAGGTCTCAGCTTCCCCTAGTTCTGTTTCCTAACCGTGCTTACATGCTGTATGGGTCATTGCCGTATGCTTTTCTGTCGTTACGTGTTCATATTTGAAAAAATCGCCTCTATCTCGTGGTTGATACAGAGTCGGTCGATTTCGGCTCATTCTACTATTCTCCCCGACGTTGCATTGCAGAGGATAAGTATTCTTCCAACTGGTGGAGTGCACGAAACCGTACCACCAAGGAATGGTAGTCTGTCATTCTTCCCTTGTTGGCTTGACTTTCCGCTCCTCCGGCTGGGGGTATGTAAAGCATGAGTAACTGGCGAAGCTCTCGATTGTCTAAACGTCCAAACCCAAATTCGTCTTTCAATACCCGCCAACCTGGCACTCGCTGCAGCGGGCACGCTTTCGCCTACGCCTGCGCCTGCACTGGGCACGACCGCGCCAGAATCTTCACCAGGGTCGAACTCAGAAGGTACGAAACTTGATGCCGCGTTTCCCGTGCAACTAGCGCATGCTGTACTGTCAACAGGCACTAGGCGGTCGGACATTTGACATATTCCCGGCCTTGCTCCAAACATGCCCAGTTCACGACCGTCCGGAGTGATGCATTTCCGCACCAAGCACCGGCCGCCCTTGTGAAGGCTACGGTATTCCATCAGCATCGTGACGGGGCTAGTAGTCATCACCGCTAGTGATTGAAAGGTCTCAGCTTCCCCTAGTTCTGTTTCCTAACCGTGCTTACATGCTGTATGGGTCATTGCCGTATGCTTTTCTGTCGTTACGTGTTCATATTTGAAAAAATCGCCTCTATCTCGTGGTTGATACAGAGTCGGTCGATTTCGGCTCATTCTACTATTCTCCCCGACGTTGCATTGCAGAGGATAAGTATTCTTCCAACTGGTGGAGTGCACGAAACCGTACCACCAAGGAATGATAGTCTGTCATTCTTCCCTTGTTGGCTTGACTTTCCACTCCTCCGGCTGGGGTTTATGTAGGGTGAAGCATGAGTAACTGGCGAAGCCCTCGATTGTTCCAACCCAAGTACGTTTTTCAACACCCGCCAACATGGTATCTCGCGGCAGCACCTGCACTGGGCACGGCCGCGCCGGGATCTACCCCACAACCCACTCAGCCGCCCGTCTCGAGCTCAGAAGGTAAGGGACGTGATGCCGAATTTCCCGTTCAACTAGCTCATGCTGTATTGTCAAAAACAGACATTAGGCGGTCGAATATTGACATATTCCCAACCTATGTTGCTTGTGTGCTTGTTGCATGCTGTATGGGTCATCGCCGTGTGTTTTTCAATCGCTACGTTTTCATATTTGAAATAATACGCCTTCATCTCGTGGTTGATACCGAGTCGATTTCTCCAAATCTCTCCGACATTGGATTGTGGGAGAGTATGCATCACGACGCAGACGAGATTGGCTTCGCCGACAAGAGCCCGTCTTGAAATCCCCGTGGACATGAGTATGTCTGGTCTCCCGCTTGCATATATATGTTGGCCTTTTCTTTGCGGTGCAGTGTTGACTTTAATAAAGCAACCCCCGTCGGTTTCCTCGAACTCCCCTACGCTATGTTTTTCCGTAGGATTAGACGTGTTCAATGTGTCATGTGTGTACCTAAATACCTCTGCTCAGCTCACGGCTTACCTCAAGGCAGGGTAAACCTATGGCCTCAAGGGCTCTCAAGGGCTCTGGCCAATGTTTGAGAGCGAGAGAGGGTCCACCTTCACGGTGGATAGTTGTTGTCCTCATGCTCAGAGTTCCTCGAGGTTTGCCGATAAAAGGACCCTCTCCCGTTGCCATCGACCCCTTCCAAAGTGGAGGGAAATTAATTGAGAAAATGGGCAGGTGCACACACACGTGTTGTACGTGCAGTCTTGCCTGATGCGACGAAGTATCGCACAGACTAGCCCTGAAATTCTTCGGTTGATAAGTCGAAATGTCGCTGTCCTGCCACCAGTCGTTGCCTAACAGAGTTCCGCCTCCATCAACGCTCATCGCTTCTATTCCGCTCCTGGTCTGGACAAAGAGGGCGCATCGATGGTGGGCGTTGNCCCTTCCAAAGTGGAGGGAAATTAATTGAGAAAATGGGCAGGTGCACACACACGTGTTGTACGTGCAGTCTTGCCTGATGCGACGAAGTATCGCACAGACTAGCCCTGAAATTCTTCGGTTGATAAGTCGAAATGTCGCTGTCCTGCCACCAGTCGTTGCCTAACAGAGTTCCGCCTCCATCAACGCTCATCGCTTCTATTCCGCTCCTGGTCTGGACAAAGAGGGCGCATCGATGGTGGGCGTTGTAGTCGGCGCTGTGGCCGGCGCGCTGGCGTTAGTAGCACTTGGGTTCTTCCTATATCGCCGACGAACCCTAAAGAGCACCGACCCCGACCCGCCGGCCCCTCCTGGCAACGGTGGGGACAGCCTGGAGCACGGCCGGGGTGAACCGCAGCAGCGACGGCAGCAGGACACCCATTCCGATCGGAGGAAACGATACCCTGGGCCCGCCACCTGCTACCCGGAGAGACTCCCCGCCGCCGCCGACACCGTATGCGCATGATGGTGCACACCAGCGTGATGCTCTTCCTCCGTCATCCCCACACAGGCGTGACGGCGGTGCGCGGTCACACCACGGCCGATAGCCTATTCAATGGCTTGTGATGTCTGGTTGCAGGTAGATCGATACCTCACAGTCATGTTGTCGATAGTAGCTATTGCTTGATCGATCGGGCGCTGCACAATCGCCCGCTACCTGTTGCTAGACGAAGGTGTCATGATGTTCTATCGATACCCATGGCGCCGTCGATGGTGGTGTAACCATCTGTGCCGATCGACCGCTATTTGATAGATCGGCAATATACAATGGTACAACGGTGCCCTTCGGGAGTTAGGTGGCTTGCCTCCCGGGAGCGACGCAGGAAGACATGGTCAATGTCATCGCGGTCGCATCGTTATGTCTCAACGTCATGACGTTCCGTGTTGGCAGTGAGTGCCGGTTTTGTGTACACCTGGCGTCCAAATCGCCTCCCAAGACTTGGTCAGGGTCGGGCGGCAACAGTTCTTGAACCGCTCGTTTCTCGAGACCCCTGCATGAAAAGTCGTTCCGACGTTTTTGTTGTGCTCGCAGAGTACGTTCGAGTGAGTGTGCCACAAGTCAACCTCATAAGAACTTGGAGCAATAGAATACATGTTTTATCGTTCGTTCTCTACCGCTGACGTCGTTTGCCTTGTCGGTAACAAAACGATAAACTTCGATGTACCGACAACAAGGCAAAACAAGTTTACATTAGGTTCGCAGACGACGTTCAAGGATCATTATACGTAGACTATGTGCTGGTGATGGTATCCTATCGTCGGCATAATCAAGTCATGACAAAACACGAAGGAGGTCTTTGTTTGGGTGCGTTAGCTCGTCAGAGGCCGGAAGAGAAAGAAGGTCGACTCAAGACCTTGTTGCGTAGAGAGTGAGACATGCGGTAGGCCACACTATCGCCATGCAGCATGTCCGTCAATACATGCCATCCGCGTACCCCCCGGAGGCCCCATAGACAGTATACTCTGCCGAGCACCCCAAACAGCCCCCCTGCCCGGTACGAGATACGATTTAGGAAATCCCCGACACGACTATCATTGCCAGGCAATACGGCAGACAGATCAACCAAAAACTTTGTATTATATCATCCATTAACAACATAAAGTATTGGTGAAATTGAGAGCGAGAGCCCAAAAAATTAAAGTTCGGATCCAGACGCCCCTTGCCATTTCTTGATAAGTAGGGGGCGAGCTCTTCCAAGAAGCGGCGCGAATTGAAGGTCTCATCAGCAGCGTCGCGAGGATATGCGTGTCATCGTCATCGGATGCTGCAGCTAGGAGCTAGACAAGTTGCTAGATTTCCCCAGATTGGATATTCCTGCCTCACACTGTTGCTGGGCGGCTTAGCCTCGGGCGGTGGGCTCTGCTGTAGCTTTTGCTCACCGCTGTAACTCCACATCGAGACTCTACAAGATGACCAGGGTATCTGCTTGTAGCTACGGGCTGGCCCTTCAATTCAAGCTACACAGCACGCTCCACCTCTCAGCAGTAGGCTAGCTGCAATGCATCGCGCAATCTCGCTCTCAATTAGATGCTTCGCTCTCAATTTCACCAATATGCTGTTCATTTCAATCCAAACGACTCTTGCCAATAGAATATGTCCCGCGAAACCGCCGGATCTTCCAACAGAACGTCCTGCAAAGCTTTCAATCCTTTTTTATGTAAAATTTCTACCCCAAAAAGGTCTGTCAAGAAAAACAAATCACCCTCTCGAGAAAGTGCTCTACCCGATTCTCAAGCAGTCCAAACACGATCACCCTTGGAAAAATACCCAGCAAAAAAGATCAACATTAGACATCAGAATCGCGTCAGAACGGGGAGGACGAGAAACTCCGGGAAAACGTGTCTTACGTCCTGACTACTCACAACAAATTCATTCCTCAGATATGTGGAGAACACCTTCATAAAGGTTGAAACTCCCCAACGTCTGTCGAGGACGAAACCTCTTTTCCACAGATATCATGTTTCAACTCAATGGCCAGTTCAAATTACAATAACATGCCAAACCCTCTCTCCGACATCCAATACCTTGACACAGAAACCACTCCACCAGCCCCCCTGCTGTAATATCCATTCCATCCATCCTGAACATGAAGTCAAAATCAAATCAATCAATCAATCCAACAGCCCTGCTGCATCATTCATCCCGAAAAATCGAAACCAAAACAAACCACTTGCGACTAGGATCATGGAACAATACTTCCCCCCCCATGATTCTCACGCAGAACTATCCTATCCATCGCAAAAGCAGAAATCAACATCGAGCAGCAGATCAAAGGCCAGTACCAGGACACAAATAAAACACATGATGCAAGAAAGGCCCCATCGCTGAAATATTGCAACACAAAGAACAAAATCAACGAATATTCATCACGAAGTCACGATGCGCGCAAAAAGTCTCCTTGGGGGGCGGTTTGTTTGGTCAAGAAATCCGCTCGTTGCAGGTCCGACGGTACGTGGACTACCTTGAACTCCCCCCGCGCTACACGCTCACGGATGAAATGGTGGCGGATGTCGATGTGCTTCGAGTTGGGAGTAGTAGCCGGGTTACTTGCCAAGTGAATAGCGCCTACGTTGTCCTCCCACACCGGCGTGCACCCCACATCACGACCCGGAAATATAAATTTCCACAGATACCGCAGAAAAATAGCCTCCTTCATCCCATCAAACATCGCCATGTACTCCGCTTCCGTCGAAGACAGGGTGACGCTCTTCTGCATCCTACACAGATACATCACACACGCACCAGCGATCATCACTAGTGCCCCAGAAACAGACCGCCGGTCGGTTGCCTTGTTGGCGAAGTCCGAATCGACCAAAAGTTCCATGTGGTCTCCTCCCACCGTGCCCCTCTGAAAAGTAATCCCGTACCCGCTCGTGAATCTAACATACATCAACACATGCAAAGCCGCCTCCCAGTGCAGTCGCTTCGGCGCGTGCGAATACCTCGCAACGGCACGTACCGCGTTGAGAATATCCGGGCGAGTCTGATTCGCCAGCCACATCAAGTGTCCCACTAGCGACCGGAAAGGCTCGTCGATATCGGGCTTGTCGGCGTCGTACTGCTCAAGATTCAACCCAACGACCATAGGTGTCTCTTTGTCCGTCGTCACACCGAACTTGGCAACGATCTTCTCCGCTACAGCCTGTTGCGAAATAGTCACCGTCCCCAACACCGTGTCACGAGAAAACCGGCAACCCGCATACCA